>PVJC01051112.1:0-11576 GCA_004026665.1 Murina feae | reverse complement strand
CATTTCTATTTTCACATAGGGAAACCAAGGCACAGAGTGACCAAAGGACATGTCCAAGATGACACAGTAGGTCTGAACCCAGGTGGATTTGACCTCCAGAGGACACACTCTCAATAGTGACATTCTGCCTCTTCTTGGCATTTTGTGCATTTTTAATATACTTTGTATTATTTTACTTTTCACCCTTGTATGAGTAGGAATTACTCTCCTTGACAATTTACATAAGATAGAAATTGAAAGGGCAGTGCAAGACTGTGGACCAGCCAATAGGGATGCAGAGGAAATGACCCAAGTCTAACTGCACCCTGCCCACCACCCCCCCTGTGCAACCGGACCTTGATTCTCCCCCCGACCAATCACGCATTACCCCACCCACTCCCTATAAATCTTGTTTTCCTGAAACTTGAGCACTTCCTTCCTGCCATGCTGCTGCATCGGTGAGCACATGTGGGACGAAGTCCGAGTTAACTTGAATAAAGGCCCTTGTGTTTTTGCATTGGGTTTGCATTGGATGCGGGCTCCCTGGGTGGTCTTTGGGGAATCACGAAATCTGGGTGTAACATTTGGAGGCTCATCCGGGATCCTCAAGACCCCTGAGAGACCATGACCCGGAGAGGCTGGCCATGGTAGGTTTCTGTCTTTCCTGTCTGTCTTTCTGTGTAAGCTCATTTCTGGTAATGCCTGAAGAGGCCTAGGCAGACATGCTGGGAATAGGACTACAGGCTGGAAAATTTGGAAGATGTTCCAAATTTCTCAGGAGGGATGGGAGGTTCCCCTCCACGAATTCAGAGAGAAGGGATTTTGCCTCTCCACGAAGAACTGAGACTGGAGAGAAGGGATCTTTTTGCCTCTCCAGGCTCTGAATTTGGTGGTTTGTTCTCATGTTCGGTTTTGCTTCCACAGAGTTGGCAGGTTGTTTGTCTGTTTCTGTGTTTTTTTGTTTTATTCTGTTCTGGGGAGTTGGGTACTGTTTAGTTTATCTGCTCAGCTCTACTGAGAGAGTTAACTGGTCTTTTGCTGTGGCAGAGTGCCAGCAGCTGCATTTCTCCCCACAGGTCGAAGCCTCCAGGAGAAAGACATACTGAATGGTTTTCTGAAACTCCTGCTGTTTTTCTGTGATGTAAATGTAGTACGGGCCGGTGTAAAAGTGTTTCTCTGTTTGTTTGATTAGTTCTTTTCAACCTGTTCCCTCCCTGCAATGTGGTAATAGCTTCTCCTCAAACTCAACTGACTTAGAATGTAGGTTAAGGAGTTTTGGAATTGCTCAAACCTTACTGCCTTGGGTCAGCTTCTCTGTGTACACGAAGGAGCAGAGTAAGGTTTTGGTAGCAGAAGCAGTCCAGAGGAAGCTATTTACTATGGAAGGAAAATCTGGTGAGCTTTATCAACAAAGGGCTGGTTAACTGCTGGAAATGGCCAGAGGGGTGCCTCAGGCCTGGGTCATAGGAATCCAGCCGCAAGGCTCAGGCCAGGAATGTGGTTAATTTGCATTTTAAATTTCTCAGGCTTCCAGCAAAAACTGCTCCTCAAAAGATAAAGGTTTTGATCTAAATTTTTCCCTGGTACAGTATAAAAGTTAAAAAATGTGCTGTTTCAGTGTTTACTGTCTGAGTTTTGTCTTGTTAAGTCATCTAATAGAAGCAAGTTATCTCTTATCTGAAAAGGGGTTTGGACAGCTGCCCTGCAGGTGGAATTGCATATGGCTTTCATGGGGGATCCCATCTTGAAACAGTGGGAGCCACCCTGCCCTCCCAATTTGCCACTCAGGGGTGGGGCTCACAGTTCCGCAGGGCAGGGAGATGAAGGGCCCTGCTCCCTGCCGTATTCAATTCTGTCTTTATTGTTTAAATATGCATCTTTGTTGCTTGCTTAAAATTGTTTAGCTAGTAAATTTATGTTTGGGTTTGAATGTGTTCCTAATTGAAGAAATGCTGGCTGTTTACTTTTGGTTATCATCAAAAAAATTAAGGTTTCTAAGAGTGAAGAATTATATACAAGTTGCTGAACATATGACAAAAAGAATAAAAGTAAAAACAGTAGGGATTAAGGTTAAAAATAAGAAGCTAAGCTAGTAAATGGGAAATTACTAAATTTGGCTGATCTGAGTGCAGTGGTGTCTTACAACTAATTGATCACAGCCAATCTAGTCCTGTGCCAGAATCCTTGTTAAGAAAATGGGACAAACTGTGTTTGTGGCTAGAAAGAAGAACTAGCCACAATGCACAGCCCTGACAATGGCTTGCAGAAAAACTTAGATGATACCTGTGTCTTCATTGGACATAGCTCCAGAGAGACAAGGGCAATTTTGCCTTGTGTGGGAAGGTCAAGAATAGACTTTAGTCACCTCCCTAAGATGTTTGTATAGCCTTACCATGTGTCATGTGTAGTAGCAGAAGATTTAGCTGTCAGAAGCGGCCACAGTGCCAATGTTCAGTTGTTAAAAGGGCAGGTGCCCAACTGGGCAAAGAAGAATACCATCAGATTTTTGTCTCTATTGAGAGATGGATGTATACTGTCTTGCAGGCCCATGTGACCATGCCCATGTCAGGGATGGCACAAACCTCAACTGTAGCAAAAATTAAGCCTAAGAGTTCTAACTAACTGAAAAGTATGGCTTTGGTGTAATGGGGAAGGGGCTGATGTATGTCCCCTTCTGGTGTGCGGCCTTGGGAGAGGCCTAGTCGCTGATTTGCCATGGGAGGTGCCAGATGGCTCAGCACAGCTTCGCCTGGGTGGAGAGACCTTCCCAATGGCCCTGTCCTTGGCAGTTCCAGGGGAGGAAGAATGGACTCCAGGCCTGGCTAAGGATTATGCCCACCTTCCCATCGCCCGTGCTCACGCTCATGGTGGAGGAGAACCACCCGGTGGGCACGCTGTACCTGCTGCCCACCACCACCGACCAGGACTTCAGCTGACAAGCTGCTCCAGGAGCCTAGAGTGGCCCCAGCGAGGGTTGACACGCCAGGGCTGCCAACAGCGGCCCCACCCTGGGGGCAGCAGGAATGGTGCGAGCGGTGGCGATGGCTCCAAGCGGAGCCCGGACACACCGAGAGCGGTGGTGGTGGAGGGACAGCCCTGGAGGCTGCAGCAGCGTGTTCGAGCTGCAAGTGACCAGCCCCAGGCAGTGAGAAGCAGCCGCAGCTCATCATCAAGGGGGCGCTGGACCGCGAGCAGCGTGACTCGTAGGAGCTGACCCTGTAGGTGCATGACAGCAACAACCCGACGACAACAGACCCTGCTTCGAGAAGAGTGTGTATGAGGCTGACCTGGTGGAGAACAGCGCCCCGGGCACCCCCATCCTGCAGCTGTGCACTGCCAACCTGCATGTGGGGGTCAACGGGCAGTGCCACCACTGAGTTGGTGCGGCGGCTGCTGCGTCTGGATGAGGTGTTGGGCTGGCTCAGTGTCCTGACCGCAAGGAAGTGAGCCAGCTGCGCTTCACCATCATGGCCCACAACCGTGAGCAGCCCCCTCAAGACCAACAAGGCCACTGTGGTCATCAAGGACGAGAAGATACATCCTGGTGGACACCCCCGCCGCCCTGGTACACGTGTCAGACCAGGACCAGAGGGAGAATGGCATGGTCACCTGCATGGTGGTGGGGGATGTGCCCTTCCAGCTGAAGCCGGCCAGTGACATGGAGGGCGACCAGAACCGGCCAGATGGTGGTGAAGGTCTCCAGGGTGGCCACCGTGCTGGCCACCGATGCCGACAGTGGCAAGAACACGGAGGTTGCCTACTTGCTGAAGCCCACAGTGACCCGGGTGTTTGCCATCGACCCCAACTCTGGGGACATCCTGGTCAACATGGTGCTGGACCGTGAGCAGACGGACAAGTACGAGTTCAAGGGGCCACCCAGGGACTGGTTCCTGCCTGAAGGGGACCACGTGCCATTGTCCTGGCCACCCCCATGGCTCTTGGGGTTGCAGGACTGAGTTCCTGGGTCCACTGCTCCCAAGTGAGGGCAGCCCAGTCTGAGTGGAAGGTCACTGGTGACGGGGATGCATGCGCTCACCTCTGGGGCCACCCTCATGGATGGCAGAAACCTTCAGACAGACTTAGCTGTGGTCAGATCAAGTCGTCGCAGTGGACCTGGGCGCCCAGCAGCAGGTTGCTGATGCAGCATCAACACCAGCCAGCCCGTGCCCTGTCCGGAGGCCTGCGGAGGAAGCTGTCCCCACCTTGGAGGAGGTGTTTCTGATGCTTCTGCAAGATTCCACAGAGCAGTCAGATGTGGCTCCAAGGACAGGGTTGGAGGCGCAGAACCCGAGGCCTCCGGCGTCCACTCTGGCTCACACGACAGTGCTTTTGCCAGCACCCTCATGCATGTGGCTGCCTGCACCTGTGGAGCTGCCCCTTAGTCTTTTGGAGGACAAGGCCAGGATTCTGCTCAGGACGCAAACTCAGATCTGTCAAGGCCAAAGGTCTTGGCAGGGGTGTGGGAGGCCCCTGCTACGAAGGGCGCCTCCAGGGAAGGAACCTGTTCAGGCCCTCTTCCTCGTATGTGGGACACAGAGAAGGGAACTCTGTCCCGCGCAGCAAGGGCATCTGCTTACTTGCAAGTGATGTCAGGCCCTGTCCTGCAGGAGGACAGGGGGCTTTGGGGGAAAGGAGTATATTTGACCCAGAAGAGTCAATGATTTGACTCATGTACATAAAAACAAGGGGGGAATGAAAGGGCGGTGTAAGACTGTGGACCGGCCAATAGGGATGCAGAGGAAATGACCCAAGTCTAACTGCACCCTGCCTCCCTGTGCAACCGGACCTTGACTCTTCCCTTGACCAATCATGCATTACCCCCACACACTCCCTATAAATCCTGTTTTCCTGAAACTGGAGCACTTCCTCCCCACCGTGCCGCTGCGTCTGTGAGCGTGTGTGGGACAAAGTCCAAGTTAACTTGAATAAAGGCCTTCATGTTTTTGCATCGGGTTTGCATTGGACGCGGGTTCCCTGGGTGGTCTTTGGGGATCACGAAATCTGGGTGTAACAGAAATGAGACTCAGAAAGGTTAATATTGTGGACAAAAGGAGCCACATGCTAGCCTGAAAATCTCAGCAGAGGCCTGCATGGCAGTCTTGCAAACTCAGAGACCTAAAGTAACCACAAAAGATCATCTGAAAATTAGATATTTATCTACAAACAGTTTATGGTGGGTGGCCACATCCTGGGCCAGTGTTTTCTCTGACAGAAATCACCTTTGATCTTTACTGATCCTTTGTCTTTTTGCCTCTAAGATAACGTATTTGTGAAATGTCTGGGTAACTTGTAACTTCCCTATTTCTGAAGCCCCTGGGGCACAACCAAATGTGCTAGGTGCCAGGACAGATACCACAAATTCCTTCATTATCATGTTAATTGTTCCTGGACCCACCTAAGTATGTGTCCATCATTTTACTTTTATCCAATCCCAGGGTTTTCCCCGGCTTTGCTTTATCCCACCTCCTTAATCTATCACCAATGAATTTCATGTAACCCACTTACGTGTTTTCCTTTTGATGGTAAATTTATAAAAGCACGATGTAAACTCCCATTCTCCGGAGCATTATCTCAATTCATTGAGGTTCTGCTTCCCGGCATATGTCAACAGTTTGGCTCAAATAAACTCACAAAATTCTCTACAGGTTTCATTGGATTTTTTCGTTAACAGCACCCAATCGTTGCAGCTACCCAAGTGCAGCTACACTTATTGCTGCAGAAATGCAATCTAATTGCTGAATCAAGATCACTGGATCCATGGCCCTAGGGACCTTAGGGACTTCCTCTTTCTCTATCAGCTATTCCACCTCAGAGAACCCTATGTATAGACTTTCTATGGTAAGAGGTACTAAGCTGTGGAGCCTCAAGTAGCTATTTTCTGGCCTGCCATAGTGTGTGTACAAAGATATTAAACACTGTGTGGACACTTGCACATCCTGGAGAGGCTGCTTACGTGGACACTTGCTGTGAACAATTATTCTCAAAGTTAACCATCACCTCTATTAATTAGTCTTTTTATAGATTTCAATATCCCCTCCTGACCAGCAAGGACAGAAGAAGGAAATGGCATTTTGGAGACTTTCAGTTAAGCTGTTGTGTACAAAATGGATGAATTATTATTTGTCTCTCCCAGAGTCCCCAGGAAGGCTGAGTAGGACACACACCTGTGAGGCCTGTTGCCTCCACAGACAGGAAGGCGCTCCAAGATAGGAGGAAGAGCAGGCCCATCTCCAGCAGGGGGAACTCATGCAGTTTGGTAAATTTGGTCAAGTGACGAAGACAAGTTAAGGGAAACAACCTCTCTGACAGCTAAGTCTCCTTCTTGGCTGAGTGATACTGATGTGGTTGTGCTAGTTTCTGAGTAAGGAAATGGATTTCAGACCTGGCTACCACAGTAACTCCCTGGGGCAATGTGAAGGTCAGCACAGATTCATTGTTTCCCTGGGTGCTTAACACTCTGATAAAAATACAAACCTGTGTTCAGATAAAGAAAAAAAAAGTGTCTGACAAGGAGGAAGAAACTAACTAACTATACACAACCTCTTGAATTTGAATTTAGGCCTTGGGACATGCCCCTCAGGAGACTAGCAGATCCTGAGAACAAAGCTGCAGGTTGTGAGTGAATGAGAAGCTGCAGGCAGGTCAGCACCAAAGGAGGCCACTGCTCCCTGGAAAGGGCTACTCTTTGGACAGAGCACCTAGAACACTTTTCTCTCCTGGAGCGGGAAATAGGATCAGGAGCAGTATTGTATTAAGTGACCATATCCACTTGGTATAAGTAGGGTAGATGAAAATGTGTATTAATTCTAGGTCAAGCAGAGGTTCGTTTGACCAGAATAACACTTAGCCAATGACCTACATATTGCAAATAGAGCAAAGACATAGTGACCCAGGCTATGTGCAGAATGGGTTATGGAGAGATGATTAGGAGTATGTGATCAGTGGGAAAGGTTTATATGATAATTGTGTCCAGGGTTAGGCAAAAACACTCTGACAATGAGATGAAATGTTGCATTTTTTATCTTTCTAGAAAAAAAATCTGAAGAAAAATTCACATTAAGAGGTGTTTGGCAGCAGGGCATGCAAGCGAAATGTAAGACCCTTGGGGTAGAATATCCGGGTTTGTCTTGGCTCTGCTAGTCACTGGCCAGATGACTTCTGAGCAATATATTGTTAATGAAAAAACCCAAAGAAACCTGTAGAGAATTTTGTGAGTTTATTTGAGCCAAACTGTTGACATATGCCGGGAAGCAGAACCTCAATGAATTGAGATAATGCTCCGGAGAATGGGAGTTTACATCGTGCTTTTATAAATTTACCATCAAAAGGAAAACACGTAAGTGGGTTACATGAAATTCATTGGTGATAGATTAAGGAGGTGGAATAAAGCAAAGCCGGGGAAAACCCTGGGATTGGATAAAAGTAAAATGATGGACACATACTTAGGTGGGTCCAGGAACAATTAACATGATAATGAAGGAATTTGTGGTATCTGTCCTGGCACCCAGCACATTTGGTTGTGCCCCAGGGGCTTCAGAAATAGGGAAGTTACAAGTTACCCAGACATTTCACAAATACGTTATCTTAGAGGCAAAAAGACAAAGGATCAGTAAAGATCAAAGGTGATTTCTGTCAGGGAAAACACTGGCCCAGGATGTGGCCACCCACCATAACCTGTTTGTAGATAAGTATCTAATTTTCAGACCATCTTTTGTGGTTACTGTTTTGTTAAGCCATCGAAGAATTAAAGATGGAGGCAAATGGAAATCATCCAGGCTTTATTAGGAGCAAACGGATGGGCCCAGGGCTCCCCAGGAAGGGAAGGAGAGCCATGAGGCCGCACCGAACCGAACTGGGCTGGGTTTTTAAGGCCTGGGGTGGGTAAGGGAGGGGAGGGGTTGGGTAGGAGGAAGTGGTCTTTGGAATGTATGGAGCTTCCACCCCCCAGGGTGTTGGCGACGCTGGGGCTATGGATGCCAGGATATTGCCATTAATGGTTGGGGTGGTCAGGCTACACCTGGGGTGGGGGGATGGTTTATGGCTTTTTCTGGCGGGTGGATGCTCGGACATCTTGGACAGTTACTTTAGGTCTCTGAGTTTGCAAGACTGCCATGCAGGTCTCTGCTGAGCTTTTCAGGCTAGCATGTGGCTCCTTTCGTCCACAGTGCTTTTCCATGTAGAAGAATCACTGTGGCTTCTACAAAATGTCAAAGCTATTTCTTTCTTTTGTCATCTTTCCTGCTTCTCCTGCGTTTCAATCCCTGATCGTTAATATTCACTACATCTTAACTGACATTCAGGTGGTGAGAATCCCTCCTGAAGTGTTAATTGGTAACAGGATATCTCCCTAGAGTAATTTGCATTTTAATAGTTAGTACTTTAAATCTAAAATTAATAAAAGTTGACATATTGAAAATAAACTGTGCTATCACTAGGTGCTTACTAACTGCCTTGTAGGAATGTTCTCATTAATTTATAGAAAGATTAAAAGTTAGAAACTATATAAACGTGGTTTATTCACCCAATAGGAAGTGGTAGAGCTGAGTTTTAAAATTAGGAGATTTGATTCCAGATCCTGGACTGGTGGGGACCAAGCATCACTACCTTGAATGAAATTTCACCTGTGAAATATGAGATAGTCCCTAAGAATAGGAAGGTATTTGACCCCCAGGAGTCTGCCTGGTCCATTTGCTCCTAGGCTGTTTTTGGCTGTCCTTTGAACATGAATTCCTTGGCAAATCTTTTTTTTGTTTAATTTATCTCTATTGTTGAGAATATTACAGATGTTCCTCATTTTTCCAAAAAGCAAAGGTCATAACAAGAGACAAGGAAGGCCACTACATAATACTAAAGGGATTATTTCAACAAGAAGATATAACCCTGGTAAATATATATGCACCCAATATAGGAACACCTAAATTCTTGAAGGAATTTAAGGAAGAGATTAATAGCAAGACAGTCATAGAAGGGCACTTTAACATCCCATTGACATCACAGGATAGATCTTCAAGACCAAAAAACCAACAAGGAAATAATGACCTTAAATGACACACTAGATCAGATGTATTTAATTGATATTTACAGAACATTTAACCTCAAAGTTGCAGAATATATATTCTTCTCAAGTGCACATGGACATTCTCAAAAATAAAACACATGTTAGGACATAAACTAAGTCTCTATTAGTTCAAGAAGGTTGAAATTATAGCAAGCATCTTCTGAGATCACAATGGTATGAAACTAAAAATCAACTACAGTAAAAACACTCAAAATAATTCAAACACATGGAAGCTAAATAGCATGTTATTAAACAATGAATGGGTTACCAATGAGATAAAGAAAGAAATCAAAAACTTCCTGGAAACAAATGAAAATGAACACACAACAACCCAAAATCTTGGCAAAATTTTGATAATGATGTCTGTCCTGTTGTTCTGGGCAGCTGACCCAACTTACTGTAGAACTGCAAGGACCAAGCGATTCCCTCAGGTGTTGAGTGTATCTGTCACTCACACAGAAAGTTTATGACCCTATAATCAGGACTACATCACCAGAAACCACCCTGCTGACCCTTGTACCCAAATCATCCAACACAACCTCTATTATAGTAGTGCCTTACTAGTTGTTAGGGAGGTTGCTGAAGAATTCATGTGTGCCTGAGAAAAAGAGCACTGGTGTCCCTTAAATGAAATAATGGAAGTAATAATGTGTACCCACCATTCAAAAATTGTCGGTTCCCTTTATTCACATTCTATGCCCCCCCACCTTTTTTTTTTATCACTTAACATAGTTTAAAATGATAAGAGTAATGCTAACAATAAGAATACATATTTGACCTTTCAGGAAGGTCAAAGAAGTATCTTAACTCACCTGACACTTTTAGTCTACTGTTGAACATTGTAATAAAAACACACACACTAACAGGCATACACACACACACAAATTGTTTGTTTCTGTGTGTGAAAATTATCTTTCTATTTTCTGGTCCATTTCAGCAAGATCTTGTTTCATTAACTATTTTAAAGATTATGGCCCATGTGTAAATTTTTAATTTATCTGTACTCTGCTCTTGGACCACCCCACCCTTTTGAAGCTGTTCTCCTTATTGGATGCCTTGGAGAACACCACTAAGGAGTCAGCATGTTGGGATGGGTGAGTGAATGTGTGGCCCTCAGTAGCAGAAAAGCTCAAATGTTCATGGCTGCAACCAGGGGCACACTCAATCCAGAGCAGTGCTTCAGATAAAGCAGCACTAATAGGCATTCACTACAAACCAGTCTAGGTGTGAGCATTTTCTACTGCCAAAGACCAAGCCTGCTGAGTTCATATTACTTATGCCTTTATTCATTAATTATTTAATCCTTTCCTATTTCCAAACTGGATTTGAGACAACTTATAACATGCATATCATGGGATCATTTAGTTGAGGGAAAACACTCAAGTGTTTTGGCATAGAGTATTTCTGCAAAATTAGACAGCTATTCATTGCTGAGTTTTGTCAATAAATATAGCTCTGAGCTTTCTAGCAGTCAAAGCCAAGAAGGAAACCTGATGAATCATATAGGAAAAAACACAGCATTATAAAAGGAAGGCATACCTATTTGTAAAAATGAACAAATTTTGTTCTGATACTAAAATTTTAAGGCAATTTATCACATGCTTTCTTATATAATGGCCTTAAAACACCACAATGGACAGTGTATTTAATAATAGTTTCTAGGAAGACAGAGATGTATTCCTCATTCAGTCTTTCTGATATCAACCTTCAATAAAATTTGAGAGTGCAGTATCAAATTCAATTCTCTAAGGAGTTCATGTAATAATAAAAATCCTTCTTGTTCTAATTAACAAGTAAATTAATAAAATGCAAAGCTAAAATACTGTACATAGAAAACCCTAAAGACTCCATCAAGAAATTATTAGACTTAATAAATGAATTTGGCAATGTAGCAGGATACAAAATTAATGCCCAAATATCTATGGCATTTTTATACACTAATAGTGAACTTACAGAAGAAGAGATTGAAAAAATAATTCCATTTACCATTGCACCAAAAAAATTAAAATACCTAGCTATAAACTTAACTAAGGAGGTAAAAGACTTGTGCTCAGAAAACTACAGGAAACTGAAAAAAAGAGATAGAGGAAGACATAAACAGATGGAAGAACATACCATGTTCATGGATTGCTAGAATCAATATCATTAAAATGCCCAAAGCAATCTATAGATTCACTGCACTAACCATTAAAATATAAATGGCATATTTCACAAACCTAGAATGAACTCTCCAAAAATTAATATTGAATAAAAAAAGAACCCCAATAGCCATAGCAATCCTGAGAAAGAATAACAACATAGGAGAGATCTCAATACCAGATATCAAACTGTATTACAAAGCCACTGTTCTCAAAACTGCCTGATACTGTCACAAGAACAGACATGTAGACCAATGAAATAGAATAGAGAACCCAGAAATTGACCCAAGCAACTATGCCCAATTAATATTTGACAAAGGAGGCAAGAACATACAATGGAATCAAGACAGTCTCTTTAATAAATGGTGCTGGGAAAATTGGACAGATACATGCAAAAAAAA
>PVJC01051111.1:0-11611 GCA_004026665.1 Murina feae | reverse complement strand
GTCCACATGCTCCCTGGGGGATTGGGCCTAAGATGGCAGTCAGACATCCTTAGCACTGCTGAGGAGGCAGGAGAGGCTCCCACCACCACTGCTGTACTGGCATCCATCAGCCTGGCTTGTGACTGAGCAGAGCTCTCCCTGTGGGAGCACACTGACCACCAGGGAGCAGCTCCTGCATTGAGCGTCTGCCCCCTGGTAGTCAATGTGTGTCATAGTGACCAGTTATTCCCAGTTGTTCTGCTGTTAGGATCAATTTGCATATTACCCTTTTATTATATAGAATAGAGGCCTGGTGTACGGGTGGGGGCTGGCTGGTTTGCCCTGAAGGGTATCCTGGATCAGGGTGGGGTTCCCGTTGGGGTGCCTGGCCAGCCTGGGTGAGGGGCTGATGGCTGTTTGCAGGCTGGCAAAGCCCCCCAGCAGGATCCTTCAGCCCATGAGGGTGTGGCCATCCTGGGTGAGGGGCTGATGGCTGTTCGTAGGCTGGTCACAGCCTCTTCAGGGTGGGGGTCCCTGCTGGGGTGCCTGGCCAGCCTGGGTGAGGGGCTGATGGCTGTTTGCAGGCTGGCAAAGCCCCCCAGCAGGATCCTTCAGCCCATGAGGGTGTGGCCATCCTGGGTGAGGGGCTGATGGCTGTTCGTAGGCTGGTTACAGCCTCTTCAAGGTGGGAGTCCCTGCTGGGGTGCCTGGCCAGCCTGGGTGAGGGGCTAATGGCTGTTTGCAGGCTGGCCACGACCCCCACTGACCCAAGCTCCCAGTGAGGCTGGCTGGAAGGAGGTATCTGGGATTTGTTTATCTTCTATAATTGAAACTTTGTTGCCTTGAGTGGAGGCCACAGCCAGCCAGGGCAGAGGAGAAGCTTGACTTCCTCCATCGCTGGGGCAATCAAGCCTCCTGCTTGCTCCAGCTCTGTGGCTGCCTGCCACCATTTTAGTTGGGTTAATTTGCATATAGTTGCTCTGATTGGCTGGCGGGTGTGGGTTAGTGTGTAGCATAGTGACACCAATTTGCATGTTTCTCTTTTATTAGATTAGACTAGAGGCTTGTTGCAGGAAGATTCCTGCAAGAATAGGGCTTCCTGAGCCGGAGTGAAGCAGAAAAGGGACCGAAGCCCACCAAGGTGGGCTTCACTCCCTTCTCCACTGCCTAGCTTCCTCCCATCTCTGCCACCTTGGCTCCATTCCCTTTTTTGCCACTTTGCTCCCTTCTGCAACATTTGGCTTCCTTCTATGCTGTCTTCAGTCTTTGTTCCACGCTGTATGCAAATTAACTGCCATCTTTGTTGGGTTAATTTGAATATTTCTCTGATTGGCTGGTGGGTGTAGCAGCCTGGCTTGTGGCTGAGCAGACCTCTATAACATGCAAACCCAATTTGCATGTTACTCTTTTATAGGTGTAGATAATACATGAATACATTTTCCTCCAAAAACTCCTTTGTCTTAAACCCAGTCTTTACCTCTTCTCTTGAAAGTCAATCTTTGTTGTGAATTGGGTGTGTACCCTTCAAAGAAATTCTAATATACTAGGGGCCCGGTGCACAAAAATTTGTGCACTGGGGCGGTGGGGGGGCGGTGTTTTCTCAGCCCGGCCTGTGCCCTCTCACAGTTTGGGACCCCTCTGGGGATGTCCACCTGCTGGTGTGCCTGGCCAGCCTGGGTGAGGGGCCAATGTCTGTTTGCAGGCTGGTCAAGCTCCCCAGTGGAAACCCTCACCCCAGGGGATGTGGCCAGCCTGGGTGAGGGGCTAAGGGCAGTTTCAGGCTGGCCACAGCTCCCACTGACCCTCCAGGCCATCCGCCTGGGAAGCGATGGGTGACGCTGGCCACCCCCATAGGCTTCCCAGGAGGGGGCCTTGGGGTCCCCTGGCTAGTCCCATCCCCCCACCCCCCAGGCTTCTCTGCCTGGGAGGCCCATTGGGTGGCTCTGGCCACCCCATTGACCTCCCAGGAGGGGGCTGCGGGGTCTGCCAGCTCATCCCTGCCCCCCCCGAAGGCTTCTCTGCCTGGGAGACCCATCGGGTGGTGCTGGCCACCCCATCGGCCTCCCAGGAAAGGGCCACGGGGTCCAGCTGGCTGGTTCCTGCCCCCCTGGAAGGCTTCTGCCTGGGAAGGCATTGGCCAGCCCAGGGTGCCAGATGCCTTCCCAGGACAGAGGCTCCCAAGATGGCAGAGGCAGCAGCCCCAGAGAAGCCGCACACCGGAGCTACGGCCTCCGCCATCTTGGCTAGGCTAATTTGCATAGAGTCACTCTGGCTGGTGGGCGTGGCTTAGGCCGTACCAAAGAAACGGTTAATTTTAATATTACGCTTTTATTAAGATACCAAGTATATGTAAATATATAGGATAGGGGAGCAGTAAGTTCATATGGAAAATAATACAATAATAAATATTAATATAACAATAAATTCTGTGTTTCATGTACTCAAAAGTGTAAACTTTCTTTTGCCCTATCTGTATGTATCTATTCATGATATATGATACTATTGTGTTTCTTTTTAAAAAAAGAAATGATATTGTGCAATATGATTTTTGCCTCAATATTTTTAAGGGGTTAACAATGTTTCTGTTTGCAGCTTTAATTTATTTATTTGCTTTTGGTATTACTTTACATGATTATATCACACTTTATTTAGCCAGCCCCTTGATAATAGACATTTAGATTATAGATAATATAGATAATAGACATTTAGACTTAAACTTTTTCACTATTACAAATCATGCTGCATGTGATTTATATTAGGTAGATACTTAGAAATGGAATTACTGTGAACCTAATTTGCCAAAGGATTTGCCCCTTTCTCTCAGCTCTCTGTATCTGTCAGAGACCTAGAAACATTCCTCCTTCACTAGTAGGTTGGGCTTTTCTGGAAAGAGAGATCTTATTCCCTATTGAAATTCTATTCCATATACCCAGATAATTAAAAATAACGATGCTGTCAGAAATTGACAGACATATCCTGTGTTTTATACACAGTGCATATGACAGGGTATGAAGCAGAACTAGGAGTGAGAGAGTTAATATTAGTGTTGCTGCATATCCATAGATTCTCTTTTCTTCCCTGAGGGTGAAAAACTCACTATATATTTTTCTGCTCAGTGTTTATTTCTCTTTGGAAACTATGCTGGAGGGCAGAAATAAAAATTTGCAATTGTATAATTCTTTGTGTTCTTTGGTGGGTCTCATAGTCTGGAAATATTGAATTAGCCGGTGAATTCAGGCAGTGAGAAAGCTCAAAGCTGCTGCTGCCGCTAATGATGCTGATGATGCTTATGCTCCATTGGGTTCCCCAAACTCCTTGCTGAGGAGAAAAGCACCATAAATTGCTGAATGACTTCTTTGTGTAGAGTGCATGCTAGACTTAGACAACAGATAGGCACTTGCATGGTGTAATATCCATCACAGACAGCTAAACTTGGAAAAGAGCTTAGACCAATACCCTCTTATTTCATGTAGGAAAACTGAATATTAGAAGTGATTTATCCTGTCCAAGATCACTTAGCAAGATAGTGTCAGGGCCAACAGTAAAAATAAGATTTTTAAAAATTTAAAAGATTTTTAAAAAATTACTTTTTAAAAATTACATACAATAAAATTCCATTTTTTTCTTTTTAAAAGTATATATATAGTCCTATGAATTTTTAAAAATATATTTTATTGATTTTTTTACAGAGAGGAAGGGAGAGGGATAGAGAGTTAGAAACTTTGATGGGAGAGAAACATCAATCAGCTGCTTCCTGCACACCTCCTACTGGGGATGTGCCCGCAACCAAGGTACATGCCCTTGACCGGAATCGAACCTGGGACCCTTCAGTCTGCAGGCTGACGCTCTATCCACTGAGCCAAATCGGTCAGGGCTCCTATGGATTTTTTAATCCTCACTTGAGGACATGTTTCCATTAATTTTATTTATTTATTTTAAAATATATTTTTATTGATTTCAGAGAGGAAGGGAGAGGAAGAGAGAGATAGGAACATCAATGATGGAGAGAATCATTGATTGATTGCCTCCTGCACATCCCACACTGGGGATCGAGCCACAACTGGGACATGTGTCCTCCTGGTTCATAGCTGGACGCTCGCCTGGGCTCCATTGATTTTATAAAGGGCGGAAAGAAGAGAGAGAGAGAGAAAGGAGAGAGAGAGAGAGAGAGAGAGAGAGAGAGAGAGAGAGAGAGAGAGAGAGAGAAAGAGAGAGAAACATTGATCAGGGATGGAACCCATCACCTTCTTTTTGGTTTATGTGATGATGCTCCAACCAACTGAGCAACTCTGGCCAGGGCAGTTCTATGAATTCTGACAAATTCACCAGGAAGTGGGCTCAGCCTTTGATATAGGACAGACTACCAGTAAGGAACGAGTATATCCTGCAGGAAGTTTGATTTCCTGTGAACATGGGAAGAAGGCCTTGATTTTAGGAAGGCAAATCAAGAGCTACCTACTATGTAGGCAATGTTGAGGAAGGATGGAAGCTATGAAAAGAAACCTGTTCTACTTCACAGTGTGGCTTAGAAGCCTATTTGTATGAGAAGGAAAGCTCAAAAGCTGGTTTTCGGTGACAGTAACAATTCTCTTGATTTCAAGGGAGTGAGTGAATATGCTGTTTTTGTAGTTGCTGATTTTTAGCACTGACATCTATAGTCAATGCCATTCTCCAGTAAGGTTGAATGGCACAAACAAAAGACAAGCCATGCCTCTTTTTTTTTTCTTCACTAATTGCTACCTGCCGTATTTTGTTACTTATATATATAAAAGGGAACAGATTTCAAGTTTGCTTTTCAAGTTAAAATATATATCAGATACAATTTTTAATGTCAAAATCTTGATAGCCTAGGGAAGGGGGGGAAATCCCAAAGAATGAAAAGCAGAACACTGGTTGAAAAAAAGAATGTGGGAAGTGAAGAGGAAGAGGGCAGGCATTTCTAAAGTTATGGTTGTCCCTCCTCTCTCTTCCACAGCTCTCAACTTAAATTGGTTTCCTCAGGTTTCCGGGCTGAGTGTCCTAGCCAGACCCAACCTCTAGGGCCTAGGTGATCATCTGAGATACATCATTGCAGAAGCACCATCACTGTTCAGTGGACAACAGAGACATGGAGCGGAGGAGCCTGGGGACAACCTTACTTCTCAGAAGATTGAGTCTCTAGCCGTCAGAGGGAGTTTGTTTAGAGGAAGGTGTGAAAATGGCTTCTGCAGGAGTCACATGTGGTTGCTCCTGAAGCAGCTGTCCTGCAAAAGAAACATGTTCTGTGAAATAAGAAAGAAACCTAGGATTCTGGCAAATTTCTCAGATCACTGCAAATACCAGGGGGACCATTTAGCACTGGAGAAAATTTGAGAGCCTAAAATTAGTCCTAGCATCTTTGTTATGGATAAGAAGAAAATGAGAGATAAGGAACCAAATGCTTTAACATTTTACGCAGAGTCTGACATGTGGATTAGTTGGTATAGATGAAACTATTATGCACAACTTTCTTAACACATTGCAGACCAGTAGTTTTATTGCTAGCTTTACTCAGTGGTCAGATAAGTTTCTATTGACTGAGTACAAAAAAAGTTTTACATTAATATTAAAGGCACGCTTTAAAATTAAATACCCATTGCATTTTGAAGCTGTTTATTACATGTTCATACAAAGCTAATATCTTTTTAAAGAATTCTCGTGATTAGCCACAAGCCTTAGAACAGAAAACATGAGAATTCTCATGATCAGTCCGCAGTATGTTACCGTTCTCTCCTGTCATTTCTCCTACCCTTCCTGTTTTCTCTTTGGCTTCCTCGTCTGTTGCTGTTCTTTCCCTATTTCTCACTTCTGTAGTTAAGGAGCCTCAGTATGATTTGTATGCTGCAAATATCAACATGTATGCACATGCTCCCCTGTGCTGTTTCCCTCCAAAAGATAAAACTACTGGATCACAAAAGAAGCACTTCTATTATAATTCAAAAGTGCATTCAACATGGTTGTCTGTTTTGCAAACAGGGCTATTGTTTCGAATGATAGTACTTTATAGTGGTATCTGATGATCTGACATGACAGCAACCTCTTTATTAAAGGACCAATCCCTTTGTACATTTTTGCCCATTTCTTCAAACCTCAGAGTATCAGATAGAATGATTTTTAGATGCACAATTTTTTTGTGTGTGTTTCAGTCACAGGCCTGAGTGGAAAACGTGCTTATAATAGTGTTTGTCATACTAATCTCCCCCCCCCCCCGCCTTCAATGGTGATGATAAATGACTTCTGTTTTCCTGTTAAAGGAAATCATTGGCATCATCACTGGGTGCTTCAGGCAGGAACTTTTATTTTGAATCATTGCCAATTGCCAAGCCTAATCTATCTATCTATATCTATATCTATATCTATATCTATATCTATATCTATATCTATATCTATATCTATATCTATCTCTATCTCTATCTCTATCTATCTATCTATCTATCTATCTATCTATCTATCTATCTATCTATCTATATAAAACCCTAATGTGCAGATAGACCAAACAGCAGAACAACCAGTTGCTATGACATACTCTGACCACCAGGGGTCATGCACGGAACATGATGGGTATTGGCAGCAGGCAGCAGAGCAAGGAATATGGCAGGTGTCAGCTGCAGTGGGATGCTGCAGCAGGTGTGAGTTGGTGATGCCAGACCATGGCAGGGTGCCAGTTGCTGTCATCAGGGCAAGCCTTTGGTGGTTACTGAAAATTCTTTGTTCCCGCACACCGCAGTCCTGCATGGCGCTCTCATCTGCTGCTGGTGCTGGCCCTGTTCGCACCACTACTGGTACCGGAACTGCCACTTGCACCTGCTGCTGGCACCTAGCACCAGTCCCAATTGCTCGGCGCTGTCAGTGGGTGTGAGCTGCAGCTGCCAGCCCCGATCACCCCTGAGGGCTTCTCTACCTCTCCCTGCTCCTACTGCCGGTGTCCACCCTGCTCACACCAGCTGCTATGCCAGCCCTGATGGCAGGTGTGAGTGGGGCCGGTGTTGTCAGCACTGTCAGCAAGTGGAAGCTGCGGCAGTGGGAGTTGGGCTGCCTGTAGACAGCATCTGGGACCATGGCAGGAGGGGCCGGGTGGGGGTGAGGAGGATGGGCTGAGACCCGTCCCTGTGCCCACTGTAGCCTCACAACCCACAGTTCCTTTCCAGGTGCAGGAATTCATGTACTGGGCCCCTAGTTTAATATAAAACCTGGAGATTTGAGGGTTTTTTGTTTGTTTTGTTTTTAGTAGATGTCTAAAAACATCTTTATTTGAGAGCATAGTCAAACATCATATACATCCCAAGTGAATGAATGAAGATATGTCTTTTCCCTCTAAAAATTATCTTTAGTTGTTTTTTTTTTTTTTCCAATTTAGTGAGTTGGAGGTACAGATGTAAGTCTGGATGAACCTATAGATTCCTCAGCAGAGACATCATTGCAGTTTCCACTGTTATAATGTGGAATTGATCGAGTTGTATTTAATCCATAAAAGTGAATGTTCAATTTCAAAGGGCTCTATGATTTGTGATAGAAAACAGATCACTTAATAAATAATGTACTCTTCTACCTCTTACACTGTAAGCCTTAGATTGGGCTGCACAATTTAACAATTCAATAAATAGTTATAAACACCTATCATGATCCAGCCACTGTGAGAGATGCTGGTGCTAAAAAGATGAATAAAATATTGTCCCCAAGGATAGGGGGTAAGGGTGGGGAAACATGTTATTACTAGTGGATATCTGTATTGTGTGTTAGAGCTTTTCATTTAATTTTACTCAAAAATAAGTTTTGTGAGCAGGAATTGTGCCTTTATTTCTAATCTTAATATTAGGAATATCTGCAACCTCCTTTCATGTAGATTAGGTTACCTGGAATTGAATGAATGATATTTCCCTCCTGTGATAATGGTGGTAAGGACAGTAGTAATAGCAATAGTAAGCATAATATTATGTCAGATACTTACTGAGCACTCAGTGTACCAGGTATGATTCTAAATTTATTTTATTATTTACTTCACTTTTTTCTTATGTGTTAGTCTAAGTCCTCCCAGAAGCAGATGCCAATACAGGATTAGACATGCAAGCATTTTGTTAGTAAAAATATCTGTGAGAGAAAATTAATGGTGAGGGAGCCAGAAGAGGTGGAAGGTAAGCCAGGTGATGATGCGATTTTCACCTCATCTGAAAGAGAGAGGGAAGGAAGGTTAGGTGGAAGTCTCCTTGGGGCAGGGAATCCTTGATTCACTATTAGCCATTAAAGCACCAGTGCTAGGTGTCTTCTGGAAGTGGGCCTGCCTTCATATCCTTCCTGCGTTCTGTTGTTGGCAGGGGAAGTCTGTGCGAGGTAGGGCATTGGTACAAATTCTGCTGTGGACTTCAGAGCACAGCTGCCAGGCCCTTGGTCTGTTGACCTCTTACATTTCCTGTGGTTGGAAGTCTGTAGGTGCATTCTTACAGCCACAACACCTTCCAACTCCATTTTGCAGATGAATAAACTAGTAATTTACCCCAGGTTAACAACTAATAAGTGAGAGCTGGGATTCCAACTCATGCAGTCTGGTGTCAGATTGTATCCTTTTCATCACTAGAACAATTCTCAAGGTATACTTTAATAGTGTTTAAGGTTATTAAATCAAAAACCTTCACAATGATCTACAAACTATTAGCACCATATGGGGATGTATAACAGAGCCCTATTTAATCAGTTGTTGCTGTTATCATCACTATGAATCGGGTTCTCATTGGACTAGATGTGAAAGCATTGCTTGATAATCTGAGAGCATTGTCCAAATGCTTGCCCTAATGATGCCTGCTGGCAGCAGTGCCCTCGGCAATAGCATCACTCTCTGATTGTGTCACCAGAGGTGGGAGACCCTGGCTGTGTCGGGGAGGATGTCATGTGTCTAAGATTTGAGCATCTTTGATACCTGCCCTTGAATCCAGGTGAGGTGGAGTGAGGTGGAGAGGAATGTCTTTAAAGTAGTCAGTAAATCAAAGAAGTCATTTCTCCTCTAGTTCTGCAGTAAGTTACATTATGTCTTTAGAGAGCATCCTGATTACGTGAGTGGCTTGAAAATAGAATCCTTGAAAGGGCATTTCCTTGATGAATTTCCCCCCTTTATTCATGGCATTAAAAATGGCCCATTTAAAAAATTAACAATGAGAATAAGTCAGGGTGTAGCATTGTACATTAGCCAACACCTTTATCACATCACATAATTATTTCTTTTTTGTGTTGAGAACAATTAAGACCCAGTCTCTTAGCAACTTTGAACTTTATAATACAGTATTGTTGACTATAATCACTATGTTGTGCAGTAAGGCTCCAAAATGTACTATCTACTAAACCCTCATTCCTTTCAAACACCCTAAACTGCCACTATGCAATACCCCTCAGCTCCTCCATGAGCTGCTCAGACCAGTTGTCCCCTATGACATCTTGCTCGGCTCTCCCAGACACAGTTTGTGGTTCTTTCCTGTGCTTTTGTAGAATCTCTTTAGAACTCAACAAGTACTGATAACATGACAAACCAGCATATTGTTCTGTGATTTGTTTAATGGTCTGTTATTTTTAGGAGACCGTGTGACCTTTAAACACAGGTTTTATGTCTTCAGTTTCATGCCTTGTATATGGTAAATAGTTGCTGGCTAAATATTTTAATTGAATTGCACTGAGCACGACATATTAAAAATAAGATCTAATTTTTTAGAGAGGCAAGTTTTATCTATTTGTAGGGACTCCACTGAGTGTACCTTAAAACTATTAGTCCACGGACTCTAAAAATGAAATAAAACTCAGGGAACCTGGGAACTTGATTGGTATACATTTTAATTAATTACCATCTTCAATTTATTACTTATTTTAGCTATGAATTTCATCAAGCACTGTAATGTTAGCATATGTAGAAATTATAAATATTTTTGTATCATATCAATTACTTTCGAGTCTTGAAATGTTGTTTAAGGCCCTTCTTCAAAATTACAGTAATTATTAGAGTGCTACTAGATCTTGCTATTTAATAAATCAGTGAAGATGCTTATATATTTCTATATAGATTTAAATGATTATTTTAATATTTTTCCATGTATGTTTGATTTTATGCATTTAAAAACCTTATGTTTGATTTTATGCATTTAAAAACCTTATTACGGGCTCTTCACCAGATTACTGAAGGGATATTTGGCATCAAATGACTAGGTGCACTGGAATTGTAAGCTCAGTGAGGGCAGGGTCTGTGAGGGATGTTGACAGTGTCCATGCCAGCCAGTTCAGGGCAGCAGTATTTTGGGAAATGGTGAGTATGTCCTTGCTTCGCTAATGAAATGCTGATTGGAGTTCTGGGTATTCAGGATAATATTGAGTAGATCTTGATTTGATGAAACCATTCTTATCGAAGAATGGGTCTGGTTCTATTTAGGATTGGTTGGAGGGTCAAACTTATTCAGAAATCTATCATAGCCCAGGTCTGAGCTGAGGGGGCCCAGTCACAGATGGTGGCCTTTAGGATTTGAGATGAAGATATGGCTTAGCCTACACAAGAAGTGAAATGGAAGAAACAATGAGAGATGAAACTTGAAAGTCTTTTTGGGGTGGGAAAGGGTAAGAGTTCAAATTTGATGATCCTGTGATTGAGCTAACACAAAAGACTTGTAGGTTTTGATGCTGGTTTGGAGTTTCAGTGTGAAGCTAAGAATTTGAAAGATATTAGTAGAGAAGAGGTAAACTAAAATAAACAAAAGTAGTGGATTAATGGAAAAAGCAGAATGAAAGAAGAGGCTGAGAGGTAGGCAGGTACTTCAAATTAAATTTCATTTGAATCAATGGAAAGTTATCAATTTCCTTCTGCTGCCTAGCACTTTTCGCTCTGCAGAGTCAGGATCCAAAGGGCAAGCCTGGCTCTGGGGTTACACATATTTTAGGAGAGAGCTGTGTGGTCCAGGTTGGCCACAGACGGTGCAGCATAATATTCCTTTGCCCTTTTGAACACCAGTTGGTGACAATGAAGGCCATGTCCCATACACATTGTTACTAGTACTTAACTCACTGGGAGCTTGGCTATTTCCCTGTACTGGCCCAACTTCCCATAGCTCTCATAGCATTCAAATCCCACTCTCGTTTTGACTGAGGCTACTCTCCGGCTTATCTCTTCAGTTCCTTTATCTCTTCTTTTGCATTCCCTTCTCTCCAAGAGTTTCTTCTCTCTGCTAGGTAGGTGTGGGCTCTTTTCCAGTATGCCTATTTTTACAACCTTGTACTAATTCTTTCAAGCTTTCATATTTTTTAACATGATATAGAAACCCTCAAACCCTTATAATTAGCCGTTTCCCTAATTTATTTCTTTTGCAAACATTTAAAGAACCCACAGATGTCTGTTATTTAACATACCTTCTATCATTTAATGGTTCATGTTTATTGTCTCTATAATATTTTTGTTGTGGCTTTTCTAGAAGTTTATATTTTTGTTTATAAATGTTTGTCTTACAAAGATGCTTTGCAGCTTCATTCTTATGTGTCATTATGGCCTCTGGCCCCATCCATTGCTGAAATTTAATTTGAAATACCTTATATGCTTTATATGTTTTTATTGATTTTAGAGAGGAAGGGAGAGGGAGAGAGAGATAGAAACAAC
>PVJC01051110.1:0-11575 GCA_004026665.1 Murina feae | reverse complement strand
GTGTGTGTGTGTGTGTGTGTGTGTGTGTCGCCACTGGGGACCTGCCCCCAGCCACATCTGAGGCTCAGAGCAGTCCTCCTGTGTGTGTCTACCTGCGGGGGGACTGCCCCCAGGCTTGGAGCAGGCACCCCCTCTATGTTGATCTCTCAGACTCTTGCCCTCCCCTGCATGTTGTTCTCTTTTTGGAGCTGTGGCCAGGGCTGGGTGCTGCCTGCCTCCCAAGCTTGCTTACTTCCCATCTTCCTCCAGCCACCAGAAAGCAGGGAAAACCCCGCCTTGTGGTCAGGCCAGCCTTTTCCTGCTCCCTGATCCCCGGAAGGGACCTAGGGAGCTGCCAAGCAGGCCCCCAGCCCCCAAGAGCTTGCTTTCCCACTCCCCAGTGCCCCCCAAAGGGCCTGGTGAGCTGCCAAGCAGGCCGCCGACTCTTTCTCACTCACCGGTCCCCTTGCTGCCTTTCTTTCCCACTCCCTGGTGCCGCCAAGGGGTCTGGGGAGCCACCAAGCAGGACCCTGGCCCCTGCAGCCTTGCTTTCCTGCTCCCCAGTGCCCCACAAAGGGCCTGGGCAGCTGCCAAGCAGGCTGACCCCCCAACGCCTCTTTCCCACTCACCGGTACCCTGCTGCCTTGCTTTCCTGCTCCCCGGTGCCCTGCAAGGGGCCTGGGAAGCCCACCAAGCAGGCCGCTGAGCCCCCACCACCTCTTTCCTGCTCCCCGATGCCCCTCAAAGGGCCTGGGGAGCCTCCAAGCAGGCCGCCAACCCTGCCGCCTCCTTCCTTCCCACTCATGGGTCCTGGGTCCTGTGCTGTTCTGCCCTGCAGCTGCTCTGTGCACTCGGGAGGTCCCTCAGCCCAGCCTGTGCCCTCTCACAGTCTGGGACCCCTCTGGGGATGTCCACCTGCTGGCGTGCCTGACCAGGCTGGGTGAGGGGTTGATGGCTGTGTGCAGGCTCACCAAGCCCCCCAGGAACGTCTCTCCCCACATTGGGTTGTGGCCAGCGTGGGTGAAGGGCTGATTGGCGCTTTCAGTCTTTAAGGCTGCCCACAGCTCCCATTGACCCAATGTCCCAGCAAGGCTGGCTGGATGCAGGTTCTGGGGTTTGTTTATCTTCTATAATTGATGCTGTTCCTTTAAACTGGCCTTCTAAGGAAGCCTCCTCTCTGCTTCACCTCGGGGTGTCTATAATGAGACAATGTTACTCTTAGGCCTGCTGTTTCCTTCAGCTCCCGAGAATTCTATGATTGTTATTTTGTTTCAAACGTGTGTTTTGCTTGAGCCAGTTTAAGCGGAGCGGGCTGCAGTTTCACTTTCACTCCTGCTGCAATGGAAGCTGCCATTAACTCAGGTCCATGAGTGGTGGCCTCCATGTTGGCAGGGCTAATTTGCATACAGCCACTCTGATTGACTGGTGGGCGTGGCTTACCCCATCCAGGAGAAACAGTTAATTTCAATATTACACTTTTATTAGTTAAGATTATTTTTTTCTTCTTTCTCTTCTTATCCACTCATCCTCTTTATACTTCCTCTATACTGAACTGAGGTCCTCCCCATATTCATCTACTTCCATAACCTTACTTTCTGTATATAAGCTTGGGCTCTACATATTCTGCCCTCTTTACTTAGTATTTGATATTTGTATGTTTGGGTTTATCTGTTTGTTCTCTGGTATTTTCTCCATATACATACTCATTTTTCCCCCCATTTTTCTTTCTTCTTTTCTCCCATACCATTTTTTCTCTCTTCAATGTCATTTGTGCTCTCTTTTCTCTTCCTTAGTTCTCTTTTCTCTGGTGGTCACTTATATTGGGGTTATTGGTGTCATGAGTACATTCTTGTTTTGTTCCCTTTGTGTCGTGCCTTGGTGAGTTGAATTTTGTCTTGTTTGGCCAATGTGGTGGAGAGCAAGCCACATAATCAGACACCTGGAGACAAGACTCCATCCATGAATGGGTCAATAACACTAGACAAATTACAGAGGCAAGAAGAAGGCAGCAATGAGGGAAAGAGCAAGAATGAATGAGGAGTGTGTGGACATGTGTGTGTATGGGGTGTGTGTCTGTGTGACTGAGGCACTGTTAGATACCGCAAAACCTTCAGGGGCAGGCTGACTGGGCTCGTGTAACTAGGCAGCCTTTGCTACCATTGCTATCAATCCTGGAGCAGCCAGCTCTTACACAGGGGCCACGCCTTTTTGAAGGAGACAGCTGCTGTGACTGGGAGCCCAGCCTCACCTCCACACAGGATGCCCTCAGACACCACCTGGGACTCTACAACCACCCCTGCCAGGGATCTGTTGCCTCGGCTACAGTCTCACAGTCACCAAGACTCCAGCCCCCCAGGCGTGGGCTCCTGTGAATTTCAAAGTGCACTCACCTCTGGACAACCCACCACTTTAGCCCAGAGCATAGTGAACATGTGAGCAGCAGTCCTATGAGCAGCCCATACCAGACTGAGGAGCAGCAGCCACGTGAGCAACCTAACCCTGTCAAAGGAACAGAAGCCCCACAAGCAGCCCACCCCTGTCTGAGGAGCAGCCTGCCCCCACAAGCCAGAGGAGCCACCACTGCTGTGAGCAGCACCCAACAGAGGAACCACCACCAACAGAGGAGCAGCTGCAGCCCAAGGAGCTGGTGAAATTCTAGGAGAAGCACTCGACACCTAGACACCTAGATCCTTGAGTGAGTGCAAAATGGGGAGACAAAGAAACCCCAAAAGAAAGAAAATAAGGAAACACCAGAAAAGCAGCTAAGTGAAACAGAGGCATGCAATATGTCAGAAAAATAATTCAGAATAAGGATCATCTATTTATATAAAAATCCTGGGTGTAACATCATGACCAAGGCTCGACCAACCGGAAGGAAGGAAGTCCTGCAGGGGTTGTCTTGGAAATGGCTGCACCCTCCTTGAGCTGTTCTTATGAAGGTGGTGAAGTTTCAGGCAAGAACCCACCCTCAGAGCGTGGACACACTGAGTCCTGGGTCCCCTTAGCCACAGCTGCACCCTCCCGAAGCTGTTTCTGGTAAGGGTGAGGTTTGAGCCAGGAACCAGCTTTTGGAGCATGGACACACTGAGTCCTGGGCCCCCTTAGCCACAGCTGCACCCTCCCCAAGCTGTTTCTGGTAAGGGCGAGGTTTGAGCCAGGAACCGGGAGTGTGGACACACTGAATCCTGGTTGCATTGCCAAGGCCTGTGCCCTCCCTTAGCAGTTTCCCCTGTCTGGGGCAGGAACTGGCTCTCAGAGCGTAGAGGCATATCTTTATAAAGTTTCAATACATTATATTAGAGGTCATGGTAGTACTGTTTTACCTACAGCATCTACAGGAATTGCTACAAATTTTCTTCTTGGTGGAAGCACCTTTCCTTCCCAATATAAATTACCCATTCCACTAAATCAGTGGTTCTCAACCTTTCTAATGCTGTGACCCTTTAATACAGTTCCTCATGTTGTGGTGACCCCCAACCATAAAATTATTTTCTTTGCTACTTCATAACTGTAATTTTGCTACTGTTATGAATTGTAATGTAAATATCTGATATGCAGGATCTATTTAGACAACCCTTATGAAAGGATCGTTCAACTCCCAAAGGGGTCGCGACCACAGGTTGAGAAACTGCACTAAATGAAACTTCAATTTCTAGACTTGATATAAATAGTGAAGTTGCTAAAACTATTAAAAAGGCCCAACTTTTCATTATTGATTAATGCACCATGGCATCCAGTCATGCTATAAACACCATAGACAGATTACCAAGAGAAATTTTAATGTTGTATTTGGTAAGAAAGTTCTCCTTCTTGGAGGGGATTTTTGACAATGTCTCAGTATTGTACTGCATGCTATTCAATCGGCCATAGTACAAATGACTTTAAAGTACTATAATGTTTGGGGATGTTTCAGAAAGTTGTCTCTTACAACAAATATGAGATCAGAGGATTGTGCTTATAGTGAATGGTTAGTAAAACTTGGAGATGGCAAACTTGATAGCAGTTTTAATTTAGGAGTGGATATTATTGAAATCCTCTGTGAAATGATTTGTAATGGATATATTATTGAAGCTACCTTGGGAAATAGTGTATCTATAGATATTATTAAAAATATATCCAAACATGCAATTCTTTGTCCAAAAAATGAGCATGTTCAAAAATTAAATGAAGAAATTTTGGATATACTCGATGGAGATTTTCACACATATTTGAGTTGATGATTCCATTGATTCCACAGATGATGCTGAAAAGGAAAATTTCCCATTGAATTTCTTAATAGTATTACTCCATTGGGAATGCTGTGTAATAAATTAAAATTGAAAGTGGGTGCAATCATCATGCTATTGAGAAATCTTAATAGTAAATGGGGTATTTGTAATGGTACCATATTTATTATCAAAATATTACAATCTAACATTACTAAAGCTGAAGTTTTAACAAGATCTGCAAAGGGAAAGGTTGTTCTGATTCCAAGAATTGATTTGTTCCCATCTGACAAATCCCTGGCCTCCCATTTAAATTGATTCAATGACAGTTTTCCGTGATGCCAGCATTTATGATGACTATTAATAAATCACAAGGACAAACTCTAGACAGAGTAGGTCTAGTCCTACCTGAAGCAGTTTTTGCACATGGTCAGTTATATGTTTCTTTCTCTTGAGTTCAAAGAATATGTGATGTTAAAGTTAAAGTTCTAAATACTTCAACATAAGGGAAATTAGTCAAGTACTCTGAAAGTGTTTTCACTCTTAATGTGGTGTACAGGGAGATATTAGGATAAGTTTAATCACTTTATCAGTCATTGTTTGCATCACTGTCATTTTTATATCATATTTTTGTTGTTTTCATATCATGTTTTTGTCATTTTTATATCATGCCTCTGTTGTTATATCCTTTTGTTACTGTTTATTTATTAATAAATTTATATATTATTTTCATATACATTTTACTAATTTCCTTTCATCTCTCACAATTCTATTATAAAGAAAGTGCAAATAGCAATATTAAAATATTTCTGCTAATTAATTCCCTTTTAATGTGCACGAATTTCATGCACTGGGCTACAAGTACAGTTCATAAACCAGATGGATGAAAAAACAACTTATGTGAGAATCAAGAAGAAATAAAGAGTGATATAGTTCCAATATCAAACACTGTGGTAAGTGTAAACAGTAGACTAGGAAAATTAAGGACCCAATGAACAAATTAGAAGACAGGGAAGAAAAGCACACCCAAATTGAACCAAATTGGAGAAAAAAAATTAAAAGACAGGAGGAGAGCCTAAGAGAAATTTGGGACAACACAAAAAGAAACAATATCCGTGTAATATGGGTGCCAGAAGGAGTGGAAACTGAGCAAGGAATAGAAAGCTTATTGGAAGAAATATTGACAGAAAACTTTCCAGTTATAAGGAAGAGAAATCCCACACAAATCCAAAAATCTTACAGAGTCTTAAACAAAATGTACCCCAAAAGACCAACGCCAAGGCACATCATAATTAAATTCGCAAACACCAATGACAAAGAAAGAATCTTAAAAGCAGCCAGAGAGAGACAGAAAGTTATCTACAAAGGCTCCCCAATCAGACTAGGGACAGATTTCTCAACAGAAACACATCAGGCAAGAAGGGAATGAAATGAAATATACAAAGTCATGCAAAAGAAGGGTCTGAATCCAAGAACACTGTACCGAGCAAGGCTATCAACCAAAATTGAGGGTGAAATTAGGAGCTTCACGGACAAAAAAGGACTAAGGGAGTTTGTTACTACCAAACCAGCAATGCAAGAAATGTTAAAGGGCCTACTGTAAAAGGTAAAAATAGGAAACAGGGGTAAAGAATAAAAATGGTGATGAACAAGAATTTATCACTAATAACTTTAAATGTAAATGGATTAAATGCTCCAATCAAAAGAAATAGGGTAACTGAGTGGATAAGAACACATGACCCACATATCTGCTGTCTACAGGAAACCCACCTCAGAAAAAAAGATGCACACAGACTGATGGTGAAGAGATGGAAAAAGGTTTTACAGGCGAATGTAAATGAAAAAAAAAGCTGGGGTAGCAATACTTATATCTGACAAATTAGACCTCAAAGTGAAGGACATACAAAGCGATAAAGAAGGCCACTTCATTAAACTAAAGGGAGCCATTCAACAAGAAGAAATAAGTCTGGTAAACATATACGCACCCAATAGAGGAGCACCCAAATACATAAAAAAACTTCTGAAAAATATCAAGGGAGAGACTGACAGCAAGACAATCGTAGTGGGGGACTTTAATGCCCCACTATTACCATTGGAAAAATCCTCTAAACAAAAAATCAGCAAAGAAACTACAATCCTAAATGACTCACTAGAGAAGATGGACTTAATAGATATCTTCAGAACACTTCACCCCAAAGCCACAGAATATACATTCTTTTCAAGTGCACATGGATCATTCTCAAAGATAGACCATATATTGGGGCACAGGCAAAGTCTCTTCAAATTCAGGAAGATAGAAATCATATCAAGCATCTTCTCAGATCACAATGACATAAAACTGGAAATCAACTACAATAAAAACAATCCAAAAAAATCAAACACATGGAGACTAAACAGCATGCTATTAAACAATGACTGGGTTACCACAGAGATCAAAGAAGAAATAAAAAACGTCATGGCAACAAACGCCAATGAAAACACAACAATCCAAAATCTATGGGACACAGTGAAAGCAGTCTTGAGAGGGAAGTTCATAGCTCTACAAACCTACTGTAGAAAACAAGAAACAATGATAATAAATTGCCTAACCCTGCAACTCAAAGATTTAGAAAGAGAGCAACAAGAAAAGCCCACTGTAAGCAGAAGGAAGGAAATAATAAAGATCAGAGTGGAGATAAATGACATGGAGACCAAAAAGACAATACAAAAGATCAATAAAACCAAGAGCTCGTTCTTTGAAAGGATGAACAAGATTGATGAACCTCTAGCCAGGCTCACTAAGACACAAAGCGAGAGGACCCTAATAAACAAAATCAGAAATGAAAGAGGGGAAATAACAACAGACCCTACAGAAATACAGAAGATTGCTAAAGAATACTATGAACAACTCTATTCCAACAAACTGGACAACCTGGAGGAAATGGACATATTCCAAGAAAAATACAACCTTCCAAAACTCAATCAGGAAGAATCTAAAAATCTCAATAGGCCAATCACTATGGAAGGAATTGAAGCAGTAATAAAAAAGCTCCCAGCAAACAAAAGCCCAGGGCCAGATGGCTTCACAGGGGAGTTTTACCAAACATTTAAGGAAGATCTAAAACCTATCCTCATCAGATTATTCCAAAAAAATTCAATGGGAAGGAACACTTCCAAACTCATTTTATGACTCCAGCATTACCCCAATACCAAAACCAGAAAAGACAACACAATGAAAGAGAATTACAGGCTAATATCCCTCATGAACATAGATGCCAAAATCCTCAACAAAAAGTATCCAACAGTACATCGGAAAAATCATACACCATGACCAAGTAGGATTTATCCAGGGATGCAAGGGTGGTACAATATTCGCAAATCAATAAATGTGATACAGCACATAAAAAAATTAAGAGATAAAAACCTCTTAATTATATCAATTGATGCAGAAAAAGCATTTGACAACATCCAGTACCCATTTTTGATAAAAAAAACTCTCAGTAAGGTGGGAATAGAAGGATCATACCTCAACATAATAAAAGCTATTTATGACAGACCCACAGCCAGCATCATACTCAATGGGTAAAAATTAAAACCATATCACCTTAGAACAGGAACAAGACAGGGTTCCCCACTGTCACTTCTCATGTTCGACATAGTACTGGAAGTATTAGCCATTGCAATTAGACAAGAAGAAGATATAAAAGGCATCCAAATTGGAAAAGAAGAAGGAAAACTGTCCTTATTCGCAGATGACATAATATTGTACATAAAAACGCTAAAGATTCTATCAAAAATTATTAGACTTAATAAATGAATTTGGCAATGTAGCAGGATACAAATTTAATGCCAAGAAATCTATGGCATTTTTGCACACCAATAGTGAACGTACAGAAAGAGAGACTAAAAAAACAATCCCATTTACCAACACACCAAAAAAACTAAGATACCTAGGAGTAAACTTAACTAAAGAGGTAAAAGACCTCTACACAGAATGTTGTAAAGAACTATAGGATGTTGTAAAGAACTACAGGACGTTGAAAAAAGAGATAGAGGAAGACATAAACCGATGGAAGAACATACCATGTTCATGGATTGGTAGAATCAATATAATTAAAATGTCAATACTACCTAAGGCTATTTATAAATTCAATGCAATCCCCATTACAATACCAAGGGCATATTTTACAGAACTAGAACGAACTCTCCAAAGTTCATCTGGAATAAAAAAAAAAAGACCCCGAATAGCTGCAGCGATCCTGAGAAAGAACAACAAAGTAGAAGGTATCTCAATACCAGATATCAAGCTGTAGTATAAAGCCACTGTTCTCAAAACTGCCTGGTACTGGCACAAGAATAGACATATAGATCAATGGAATAGAATAGAGAACCCTGAAATTGACCCAAACCAATATGCTCAATTAATATTGGACAAAGGAGGCAAGAACATACAGTGGAATCAAGACAGTCTCTTCAATAAATGGTGCTGGGAAAATTGGACAGATATTTGCAAGAAAATAAAACTATACCACTAACTTACACCATACACAAAAATAAACTCAAAATGGATAAAGGACTTAAATGTAAAACGGGAAACCATAAAAATACTAGAGGAATACAAAGGCAACAAAATCTCAGACATATGCCAAAGTGGTTTCTTCACCAATACAGCCTGTAGGGCATTGGAAACTAAAGAGAAAATAAACAAATGGGACTTTATCAAAATAAAAAGCTTCTGCACAGCAAGAGAAACCATCAGCAAAACAACAAGAAAACCCTCTAAATGGGAGTACATATTTGCCAATGTTATCACTGATAAAGGTTAAATCTCTAACATTTATAGGGAACTCATACAAGTTAACAAAAAGAAGACAAACAATCCAATCAAAAAATGGGCAAAGGACCTAAACAGACACTTTTCAAAAGAGGACATTCCGAAAGCCAAGAGACATATGAAAACATGCTCAAAGTCACTAATCATCTGAGAGATGCAAATCAAAACAACAATGAGGTACATCTCACACCTGTAAGAATGGCTATCATTAACAAATGACAAGTGCTGGAGTGGATACCTAGAAAAGGGAACACTCGTGCACTGCTGGTAGGAATGCAGACTGGTGCAGCCACTGTGAAGAACAGTATGGAGTTTCCTCAAAAAATTAAACATGGATCTCCCTTTTGACCCTGTAATCTCACTTCTGGGAATATATCCTAATAACCCAGAAAGACCAATCAGAAAGGACATATGCATCCCTATGTTCATAGCAGCACAATTCACCATAGCTAAAATTTGGAAACAGCCTATGTGCCCATCATCAGATAAATGGATTAGAAAACTGTGGTACATCTACACAATGGAATACTATGCTGCTGTAAAAAAGAAGGAGTTCTTAGCATTTGCAGCAGCATGGATGGAACTAGAGAACATAATGCTAAGTGAAATAAGCCAGTCAATGAAAGAAAAATACCGCATGTCTTCACTCATCTATGGATAATAATATCCATTATAAAGTGATGAACAAAAATAGATACAGAGGCAGAGCAGCATCAAACAGAATGTCAAATTACAGCATCAAGGACAAGGAGAGTTGGTGTGGCAGTAACAGATCAGCCATGGGACTTTTATGCATGCATTTAAGCATAGCCAATGGACACAAAACACTGGGTGGTAGGGGAGGCGAGGGAAGAGCAGGGGAGAAAAGAGATATATGTACTAATATTTGTAGAACTGTATGTAATAATAATGAAAAAGACCTGGAATATCTTCAGCAATCCTGAGGAAAAAAAAAAACAAAGTAGGAGAGATCTCAATACTCGATATCAACCTGTATTACAAAGCCACTCTTCTCAAAACTGCCTGGCACTGGCACAAGAACAGACATATAGAACAATGGAACAGAATAGAGAACCCAGAAATTGACTCAAGCCATTATGCTCAATTAATATTTGACAAAGGAGGAAAGAACATACAATGGAGTGGAGATAGTCTCTTCAATAAATGGTGTTGGGATAATTGGACAGATACATGCAAATAAAATGAAACTAGACTAGCAACTTACAACAAACACAAAAATAAACTCAAAATAAAGGACTTAAACACAAGACAGAAAACCATAAAAATACTAGAGGAATCCACAGGCAGCAAAATTTCAGACATATGCTGAAGTAATTTCTTCACTGATACCACTCCTAGGGCAATGGAAACCAAAGAGAAAATAAATAAATGAGACTACATCAAAATAAAAAGCTTTTGCACAGGAAAAGAAATCATCAAAAAAACAACTAGAAAGCCCACTGCATGGGAGAACATATGTGCCAATGATATCACCTATAAGGGTTTAATATCCAACATTTACAGGGAACTCATACAACTTAACAAAAGGAAAATAAACAATCCAATAAAAAAATGGGCAACGGACCTAAATAGATACTATACTTTTCAAAAGACAACATAGGAAAGCCAGGAAACATGTGAAAATATGCTCAAAGTCACTAATTATCCGAGTGATGCAAACCAAAACGACAATGAGCTTCCATCTTACACTTGTCAGAATGGCTATCATCAACAAATCAACAAATGGCAAGTGCTGGTGAGGATGTGGAGAAAAATGAACCCTCGTTCACTGCTGCTGGGAATGCAGACTGGTGCATCCACTGTGGAGAACAGTATGGAGTTTCCTCAAAAAACTAAAAATGGAACCCCCATTTGATCTAGTGATCCAATTTCTAGGAATATATCCCAAGAAACTAGAAACACCAATCAGAAAGTATATATGCACTGCTATGTTCATAGCGGTACAATTTACCATAGCTAAGATTTGGAAGCAGCCTAAGTGCCCATCAGCAGATTAGTGGGTTAAAAAACCATGCTACATCTACACAATGGAATACTATGCTGTAAGAAAAAATAAGAATTCTTACCATTTGCAGTAACATTGATGGAACTGGAGAGCATTATGCTAAGTGAAATAAGCCAGTCAGGGAAAGATAAATATCACATGATCTCACTCATTTATGGAATATAATGAACAACATAAACTGATGAACGAAAACAGATCCAGAGACAAAGAATCATCAGACCATCAAACCTCAGAGGGAAGGTAGGGAAGGATGGAGGTAAGGGGAGAGATCAACCAACGGACTTGTATGCATGCATATAAGCCTTTCCAATGGACACAGACACAAGGTGGGTGAGGGCAATGGTGGGGGAGGTGGTGGGAAATTGGGCTATAAGGACACATATGTAATACCTAATCAATAAAGTAAAAATTTAAAAAACCCCACAAACACACACAAAAAGCTGTGGGACATTTACTCTATGGAATACTATGCAACTCTAAAAAAGAGGGATCACTTATCCTTTGAGACAGCGTGGATTGATTTGGAAAATATTATGCTAGGTTAAATAAGCC
>PVJC01051109.1:0-11574 GCA_004026665.1 Murina feae | reverse complement strand
GGTGCTGATATTCTTTTTTTTTTTTTTTTATGAATTTCATTTTTTTTTTATTTCATTGCTTAAAGTATTACAACAAGTGATAGATAAGTATTACAACAGATGATAGATAGATCTCCATTTTTTCCCCTTGCCCTTCCCCCCCCTCCTCCCTAACCCCCAGTTTCCGGTGTCCACTGATTATTCTCCTATGCATGCATGCGAGTCTTTCAGTTGATCTCCCAACTCCCCCCCAACCATCCCCAGCCTTCCAGCTGTAGGATGATAGTCTGTTCAAGGCTGCTCTGTCTCTGTATTTGTTTATGTTTATCATTTTGTAATGGTATTTATTATCCATAAATAAGTGCGGTCATGTGGTATTTTTCTTTCATTGATTGGCTTATTTCACTTAGGTGCTGATATTCTTTATGTATTTTGTGCAACGTGTATTTCGTAGGGATGAGGAAAAGGAATGTTCTGTAGAGTAGAGCCTATGCTCTGAAGAAGTTTGGCAGAACCTTTTCCTACTTTTCTGTAATTGTTTGTGTGTGTGTGTGTGTGTGTGTGTGTTTCCTGAGCCAGATAACTTCATGGGAAGCTCAAGCTGAGCAGTATAAATTTCAAATTTAAAAAGTCACTATTTTCACCCTGGCCAGTGTTGCTCAATGGTCAGAGCATTGGCTCAAACACGAAGGGTCCGGCGTTTGATTCCTGGGTTGCAGGTTGGGGCGATTGTGGTTGGGGTGAGTGCATGCAATTTCTCCCTCCCTCCTCCTCCTCTCTGAAAAGTGTTGGAAAAAATATCCTCAGGTGAGGATTAGCAAAAAAGAAAAGAAAAAAAATCACTACTTCCCAATAAATTATTTGGTTTCAGAATTTCAGTACTAGTTATTCAAGTTGCAAAAACACTAGCAGACCCTGACCTGGGTTAGTAAGGAGGGTGTTCTGTGTGTTTTTAAATTTCTTGTTAAAAAGGGGATCAGTGTACTTCTCTCTCATTCATTCCACTGATGTGTTAGGGCCTTTAAGCATAGGGCAGGTGTCTGGCTGGGACCGTTCTCCTGTGGCCCATTAGTATGCAGGTTGCTCTTCTCTCTTGTGACTACTTTTCTTTTCCCTCTAGCTTTTGCAGAAGGTCAGCACCAAGAGACCTCCCCCTGCTATGGACGACCTGGATGTAAGTAAAGCCTCTCCTCGACCATTCAGTTTCCTTTTTGCTCTTAAAAATAAGATACAATGCTAGGAAGCTCCTGTCCCAGTCCCTAGCACGTAGCAGTTCTCAGTGCATGTTAGCCACATTTGATTATTTTTTTTTTAGCCAAGTTTGAATTTGACAAAGAAGAGTGAATGTTCTTCTCCAGGCTTAGGAAAACCCCAGTAAGTGCTCTCCTCCTTGGGAGCACACGTGCATCTTTCTCATCCCCTTCTCCCCAGGCATGTTACCTTACCTTTCTCTCTTTCTCTTAAGCTTCAAGGGCCCTTCTTGGCCTCTGTAACTTTTTTATTTATTTAATATATTTTATTGATTTTTCACAGAGAGGAAGGGAGAGGGATAGAGAGCTAGAAACATCGATGGGAGAGAAACATCGATCAGCTGCCTCCTGCACACCCCCCGCTGGGGATGTGCTCGCAACGAAGGTACATGCCCTTGGCCGGAATCGAACCATTGAGTCCACAGGCCGACGCTCTATCCACTGAGCCAAACCGGTCAGGGCTGTAACTTTTTTTTAAAAACTCATTTCTTCTTTGGCTCTCTTCTTCTACCTCTGAGGCTTTCTAAATAAACTTTTGCTTATAAAAAAATTAAAAAACAAAACACCAAACCCAGCAAGACACTCTTCACTTCCAACTCTCCCTCTGCTTCTCCATCCTACAGCAGTTCTGGCCCTGTTGAATATCTTTACAGTTGTAAGGAGCAGTAGCACTAATTGAAATTCTGAAACTAAATGATACATGACACCATGCTGTTTATTCAGTACTAGTGGTTTATTTTCCAAAGTTTAAATCCTTCCACATTAGCCTCCCAAGAAGTTGTGTGACCCAGAAAAATCATAAAAGCAAACTTGGAGAGCAGAAGGGAGTGAGCAGTGTTTGTGAACACAGATGTTCACTCTTTCCATATTCTACAGGTAACTTTTGTCTTCTTCTTTTTTTCTAGGATGATTCTGACAGTGCCGATGCAACAAGTAGTTAACTTCGTCACGGTAGACCTGTGGAGGAGGCTGTGGCTGTCTTCCAGTCATTCTGACAAGCTTTGTCCAGCTGTTTGGCTGAGCACCAAGGTCCTCTGGGATCTCAGATCTTCCCTCGAAGCTCTTAATTAAGTGTCCTCCTTCATGCTTTATTTCTTTTCCCTATGCATTGGACTATGCTGCTACATCAGATGGCAGAATAGCAGAGGAGTAGGCTGGTGTGACTGCTGACTTTCTACCAGCTAGCTATAATCTCCATCTTTGGGCCGCTCACCAGGGCTCTCGAGTATGTGTGTATGTGGTAGAGCAAAATCCAAAGAAGTAGCATATAGATTATAATAAATCTCTAGGAGCTGGTCCATCTCTTTCCCGCTTGTACTTTTTCCTCTGGAGCCAAACCTCTTCTCCTCTTTAGGGGAGGGGTGGGTGTCAGAGATCCTGGCCCTCACTGCTGAGGTTGAAAGAAGAAATCTGTTGGGAGCAGGTTGTAACCAAGCTGAGGGACTTCCCATGCAGAGATCTGTGCTGTGATTTTTCAGAGCAGAAACCAGCCTTTCACTATTTAGGTAATACTGCCGCTCCTAGAATCAGCCAGAAACCCACCTCAACTTTCTGCACACTCCAGAAAGCTCTTTATACTTTTAAAGCTGACTTTAGTTCTTAAACTAAAAAAAAACAACACAAAAAAACACCCCGAAACAATTGCTAATACAAAGTTATATTTGTATTATGTTTTACAATTTACTATTATCTCCTTAAATAGGTCTTTTCTTCATAGGTCATCAGTCAGGTAACAATAAGTGGCAAAGTTGTGACTTGAATTTGTATAGCATGTCCCTTAGCCACAGTTCTGAAAACCAGCAACAACGAAAAAATGACACCAAAACTCATTTGACTGCAAAACATGACCTAAAATGATGTGAGGCTGTTTATAGTATTTATTCCATTTAGTATATTTATTTCTCAGCATAAATATTGAGTTTGATTACATGATGTTGCTCTTGAGTTCCAAATGGAGCGCGTTAGGTAACAACACATAGAGTATGCTCTCCATTACTGCCTAAAATCTGAGAAATCCTAAGTTCTGAAACATCCGGAGTCTTTCAGTTTTTTTTTATTAGCTGATTTGCAAGAGCAGAAAGAAAGCTAACTAATTTTTAAGCAGTTAAAGTTTTAAGGCACTGTGCAGCACTAGTCACATGTGGTACTTGAAATATGGCTGGTCCGAACTGAGACGGGAATGTAAAATACCAGGCTTTGAAACTTTTATATGGGAAAAACTCACTTATTTTTATATACCTATTACATTATGAAAGTATTATGGATATTATTTCTATCGGGCACGCTGTCATGCATCCCAGCCCATACCATCCCCACCTCCACCCAATCAACAGTTCTCAACCTGTGGGTCGAGATGCCCCTTTGGCGGTTGAACGACCCTTTCACAGGGGCCGCCTGAGACCATCCTGCATATCAGATATTTACATGACGATTCATAACAGCAGCAACATTACAGTTATGAAGTAGCAACGAGAATGATTTTTATGGTTGGGTCACGACATGAGGAACTATGTATTTAAAGGTCCTAACACATCCTGGCAGCCCAACCGGCTAAACTCGGTGCCTTGACAAGTTCAGGTCATGGCTTTGTCCTCTGGTCCTTTACAAAGTCAAAGCAGTTGCTAAACTACCCGGAACGTCTGCTAACCGCGTTTTCAACAAATTTGTCCCAACCACAGCCCGGTTCTTTGCCTTCTCGCTTCTGCGCAGAGACGCGTGGGGAACGAGGATTGTCCCGCGCGGGCCCCCGTCCGCTCCCGGCACTTCAGCGCGCGGATCCCGCCGCCTGCGCACGACGGCGGCGATGGCGTTCCGGTGCCAGCGGGACAGCTACGCCCGGGAGGTGCGGTGCGGCCGCTGGGCGAGGGGCCGGTGCTGCCGAGCAGATGGGCGCGGCGGGAAGAGGGCGTTGCGTGGAGGGAGAGCCGAGCCAGATTCAGTTTATTCTCTCGTCCCTCTCTGTTCAGTTCACCACCACCGTGGTCTCCTGCCGGCCCGCGGAGCTGCAGACCGAAGGAAGCAAAGGCAGCAAGGAGGTGCTGAGCGGTTTCCAGGTGGTGCTGGAAGACACGCTGCTTTTCCCCGAGGGCGGGGGACAGGTACCCGAAGCTCCCGTTCCTTTCTGCCGGGTCTCTGTGTCCGGGAGTTAGGGTGAGCCCTGCCTCCCGCGCCCGCTGATCGGTATTTGTTTCCCCAGCCTGACGACCGTGGCACCATCAATGGCATCTCTGTGCTGCGAGTGACTCGCCGGGGGGCCGAGGCTGATCATTTCACACAGACACCCTTGACCCCTGGGACTGAGGTCCAGGTCCAGGTGGACTGGGAGCGGAGGTTTGACCACATGCAGCAGCATTCAGGTCGGTGGGGGCAGGGTCGGGGCCCTGTCGGAGGGGCAACGGGGAGCTGTATGGGCTGCCACGATGATTGAGATATGGTTTGGGTTCTCCAGGAGTTAACCTTTGGGAAAGTCAGATGTATGCAGAATCAGCTCCGATGGAGGCAGGTTATGATGGATGTTATAACAGCTATATGAGCAATTAAAAGTATCAGAATACAGTCCTGGCCGGGAGGTCCCATTGGTAGAGCATTGCCCCAACACAGCAAGGTTGTAGGTTGAATTCTAGGCCGGGACACATACTAGAAACAGCTAATGAATACCAAAGTAAGTGGAATAACAAATCGATGTTTTGTTTTTCTCTCCCTATCTTTTCCTCTTCCTCTTTCTCTCATATCGACCAATAAAAATTAAAATGAAAGTATTAGAATAACTGCTGGATTTGAGCATTACCAACTTCCCATATTGGTTTCTTTATCTGGATGTGCCATAAACTTAAACTCAGAACATCTAGAATGGTATTTAAAAGTCATCCATTCCAAAAACAAAACAAGACAAAAAACCAACAACAATGAACAAAAGTCATCTATTCCAGCGTTGGCTGGTGTGGCTCAGTTGGTTGAGTGGTATCCAGTGCGATGCAAGGTCCCGGGTTAGATTCCCAGTTGGGGTACATGTCCAGGTTGTGGGCTTGGTTTCTGGTCCAGGTGTGTTGTGTGCGCAAGGCAACCGACGGATGTTTCTCTCCCTCCTCCTCTCCTTTCCTCTCTCTCTAAGATAAATAAAAACTTTTTTTTTTTAAAGTCACTCATTTCCCCAGACTTGGTCTTCCATTAGCGTTGCCTATATTCAGTGCATGGTATCAGCATCCACCTAGTTGCCGAAATCCTGGAAGTTAGTTCAGACACTCTGTGGGGGTAGCCAGTCAGTCACTAAGTCCTGTCGGTTTATTTTCTAAATACTTCTCTATTTCCTCCCCCTGTCGGTGTGATCGTCTTGGTCCCAGCTTTCCTTGCCTTTCCCCAGACCTCTGTAACAGCCTCCTGGCTAGTCTCTCCACATACAGTCTTGCTTCTTGCAGCCTATTCCTCACAGAGCAGCCAGAATAATCTTTTAAAAATTAAAAGACCTGATCATGTCACTCTCCCGCTTAACGCTCTTCAGAAGCTTCCTGTTGCTCATGATACTTCCCATGGCCCCCACGCCCCACCTGGGCTGGTGCTGGCCTGCTGCTCCGGCCTCAGCTGGTCTCCCTCCCTCTTGCTCTCAGCATTCTGGCCATGCTGGCCTTCCTCTCGATTCCTTGAACACATCCTGCTTCTTTCCTCCTTCAGGGACTTTGGCTGTCTATTCCCATCGCCCTCACAGTTAATTCCTTCTATTCCGCCTCCCCTCCTCCTGTCATTAATCATCTCTCTAACATCAAGCCCTGTGCGTTGCATGTGGTAGGTACTTGATAAATATTTGTTGAGTGAATGTGCCACGTTAGAGCTTCAGTTCAAGTCCTGCCTCTGATAAGCTACATTGCTTTGGCAAGTTACTTGCCATTTCTAGGTCTCAGTTTCCTCATTTGTGAAATGGCATCGTAAAGCCTCTTGCAGAATTCTTGTGAGGGTATCCAGTAACGTATCTCAAGAATATTACCCAGCGCCCAACAGGTCTTCAGCAAGGAAACTTTCTATGGTGATGTGGGGGTATGTGGCTGTCTGGGCTTCTCATTCTTCTACCTCTTATTCTCTCTTACCAGGGCAGCATCTCATCACAGCGGTTGCTGATCATTTGTTTGGGCTGAAGACAACGTCATGGTGAGGAGGAGGCATAAGACTAACTGCAGAGCATGACTCCTGATTCCCAGCTCCTTTCCCAGGGCGTAGGAGGGTGAAAGAAAGAGCAGTGTTCATCTCCCGGGCCCTGGACGGTGGGGATGGATGACCTTGTGTTTCTTAGGGAGAACATTAGAAGGAGAGGAGAGAGATCTGCTTTTGCTTAGGAAAGAACATAGAATGTGGAGCCTAAAGACCTACGCAGTGTGGGTCTATGTAACCTTGATCGCATTTGTTACTACCCCTCAGCAGGAAGATGGAAGTGACAGTCCCTGCCTTGCAGGGTTTTTGTGAGGATTAAACGAGATGATTTATGTGGACATCCTTTGTAAACTGTAAACTTTCTCACGTTGTTACTGCTGTCATTATCGGCATCCCGTGGCTCCTCTACTTTTTCTGACAGGGAGTTAGGGCGACTCCGGAGTGTGATTGAGCTGGATAGCCCCTCGGTGACGATAGAGCAAGTAGCCGCCATTGAGCAGAGCGTCAATGAAAAAATCAGAGATCGGCTGCCTGTGAATGTGCGAGAACTGAGCCTAGATGATCCCGAGGTGGAGCAGGTGAGGGGAGAGCCAGTGAGGTGGCTTCTGCAGAATGGCCCTCGGGGGGCTCGTCATCGAAATTCAGACAGCCCTTCTCCCTCCTCTGTTCTAGGTGCGGGGCCGGGGTTTGCCAGATGACCACGCCGGGCCCATTCGAGTTGTTACCATCAAGAATGTCGATTCCAACATGTGCTGTGGGACCCACGTGAGCAATCTGAGTGACCTTCAGGTAGGCGGGGAAGGGCTTCTGGATGGTTAGGAAAGTGGGTGTCAGGAGTGTGGGATCACAGCAGGGCTGGAGTGGTAGAGTGGGACGGATGGGGAGTCCTGAGCAAAATCACTCTTTTATTGCTTCCCAACTGAGGGGGGAGGTCTAGGTGTCTCCTACCTTTGTGTCCAGCACCCACTGTGTTTTCTGCGTGTGTGTGTGTGTGTGTTACCTCCTTGCCTCATGTAGGTCGTTAAAATTCTGGGCACTGAGAAGGGGAAAAAGAACAAAACCAACCTGATATTTCTGGCTGGGAACCGCGTGCTGAAGTGGATGGAGAGAAGTTACGGAACGGAGAAAGCACTGACCACTCTGCTTAAGTATGCCCCCTTCTGTTGTCTCCTGCTTCTCAGGACCTGGACTCCCGGGGCTTAACTTTCCTACCTGTAAGGCAGACAGAGTAATCTATCTCTGGGCGGTAAGATGTGATCATAAATGACAAAGTGCCGTGGTCGTACACCCAACACCAAAAGCCGTTGGGAAGCTGGGCAGCTCTCCATGGACCTTTCACTTGCAGGTGTGGAGCAGAGGATCACGTGGAAGCCGTGAAAAAGCTGCAGAACTCCACCAAGCTCCTGCAGAAGGTGGTTATTCCATGTCGGGCAGAGAGCGCGTGGGCTCTGCCCGGAATAGGCTCCCGGACTCGGCCCCTCCGCCCAAGCAGATGTGCAGTTTGTCAGAGGGGAGGGTGGAGAGAAGGAAGTGGAAGAAGGCGGCGCTGTCTTGTTCTCCTTCCCACCTCTCTACTCAGTTCTCCATCCATTTCAGAACAACCTGAATCTGCTGAGAGACCTGGCTGCGCACGTGGCCCGCAGCCTCAGGAACGGCCCGGACTGGGGAGGAGTGGTCACGTTACACAGGCGAGAGACAAGGCAGGGGCGTGAGGCTTTGGGGCTCAGCCTCTTCCCTCTGCGCAGTGCATAGTGGGTGGCAGGCCACTCGCTGGCATTCTCAAGGCTGGGTAGACCCCAAGAAATGAGTTACCTACCAAGTTTCTTGGGTTGATATAAGCATTTTTCTTTTTCAGTCCTCATCCGAGGTTATTTTTTCCATTGCATTTTAGAGAGAGTGGAAGGGAGGGAAGGGGAGAGGAGGAGATAGAGAGAGACATCAATGTGAGAGAGAACAACAGTGTGAGAGAGATGCATCCACTGGTTGCCTGCCACACATGCCCCCGCCTGAGGTGGGGAGCAAACCTGCAACCCTCACTCTAACTTTCCTTAGCACCTTCCCTCACCTCCTTCACCGTCTCACAGGTCTTCACTTAGCTTGGCGAATCCTATTAAAGGGAGACAAAAATAAATGCAAAGTTGTTAGGAGCTGCTGATGCTGAGAAGGAGTCCTGCTGGCCGTCCGCCAGCATTCCTTCTCTGTGCTGAGGGGCTGGGGCTTCGCACAGACGGGCAGCAGGGAGGCCGTGGTTTCCCAGCTCCCTCTCCCCCTGCATCTCACATCTGTGCCTTTCGTTGTAGGAAGGAGGGGGATTCTGAGTTCATGAATATCATTGCCAATGAGATTGGGTCAGAGGTAAGAGATGCACTCTGGGTAGAGACCTAAATGAGGGGCGTTAGTTTAGCTGAAGTCCTTCCACATGAGCACATGAACAGTAGGGGACAAATCCATTCAGTACAGTTTTCTTTTTTTGTGTTATCACCCAAGGATATTTTTTCCCATTGATTTTTTTTTTTTTTTTAAAGAGAGAGTGAAAAGGAGATGGGGGGAGAGGGAGAGAAAGATGATGTGAAAGAGACACATGAATCAGTTGCTTCCACACCCCTGACTGGGGCTGGGGTTCAAACCTGCAGCCCAAATATGTGCCCTTAACTGGGAATCGAACCAGTGACCTCTTGGTGCATGGCACGGTGCTCAATCCACCGAACCACACTGGCCAGCAGCTTTCTGTCTTCTTCATGTTGAACCTAAGTTCCTGTGGTCACTTTTTTCCCCCCTGTGGTCACTCTTAAAAAGTTTCTTGGCTCTGGTGGTCCAGAGTTATCATTCATTTAGAATATCACTTGTGTTTTAGAGAAAACTTTTTTTTTAGTTGATATAGGATGTGTCCGTTTAAGGTGTACAGCATGTTGGTTTGATACACTTATAATTACAGCATGATTTTAAAATCTGTTCTTGAGACTGAGGAGAGTGTACAGTAGAGAATGGTTGACCCCACATCCTTAAGTATCAGGGTTCATCTCCTTGTCCTACCTCCTAGGACACCCTCCTGTTCCTAACGGTGGGCGATGAGAAAGGCGCTGGGCTCTTCTTACTGGCAGGGCCAGCGGAGGCCGTAGAGACCCTGGGACCCAGGTAACCTTTCGTAGACGGCTTTGCACAGGTGGGAGAGCCCATACGCCTGAGCCAGGACAGCCCTTTACTGAGGCCAGGCCACCACAGCTGCAATCACAGACCTGTGATGTGGGCTGAAATAATTATCTCCAACAATCAGTTTCGTAGGTGAGGGACGACACACCCGGTGCCTGGGATCTCACAAAGCAGGGGCAGAACTGAGACTTGAACCCAGGTCTTTTGGCTCCAAATCCATGTGTTTTGGTTTTTCCTTTAGAAATTGAGATTCTTAGGTGATACATGAGTACAGGTGCTGGTTATCAGTAGGCGGATGAAGCAGATGCTTAAGGCACCAGCAGAGGAGAGGCACGTACTCTTTGGGGGTAAAATTAGGATTTTGAAACAGAATTTAAAAAGGCATTGATATAATTGTTAGGAAAAAGTTAGAACTTTGTTGGATTTCTTTCCCCTTGTGTTATTGTTTATTGTTTATATTTTGTCTTAAAGTAGATGTTGTGGTGTCGTGCCCCTGTTCCTTCTAAAGGAATCTTCGAGGTCCCGAGTGGCTCCGATGAATGTGTGGTTGTCATAGGAAAACAGCTCTTAAAGCAGAGGTTCCTGACAGGCAGAGATTCTAGCCAGGTTTGGCCTAGAGATTGGTTTGGCCTGTGTACTATTTTAAATTAAAAAAAAAAACTTGCTACATTTTAAAATCAGGAGATTTTTACATAAAAAGACACAGTTCTGGCTTTTCTCCAAAAAAGAAAATAACTGCCACCCCCTGGCCACACTGGGCTCACATTCCAGATGGTGGTAGCTGTGAGGCACCTGAGCAGTGGCGCCCTCTGCAGGCAGGAGAGGCTTGTCCAGGTTGCCACGGTACAGTCTTTCTCGCCCACTGGTTTGACTCACTGCTGGTCCCCGCAGGTGTTGTGTCATAGTCACTTGCCCCTAGAGTACATTCGCTCTGCTCCCTGGAGGTTGCCTTAATATCTCTAGGCCATTTCTAGGCACTTGTTGTTTCCAGTTATTCACTCTCACAGTAAACATGTACGTGTTACATGTGCAAGTATTTTTAAGAAGGATTTCTAAAAGCCATCTATTCTTCCTCTCCCTCACCCCTAACCCACAGGGAAAGACTCAGGGCTGCTCTTGGGTTTTTTGTGGCTCCCCCCCCCCCCCCCCAGGACCTCCTTCCCCCTGACATATCTCTACTTCCCAGGGTGGCTGAGGTGCTGGAAGGCAAAGGAGCAGGGAAGAAAGGCCGCTTTCAGGGGAAGGCCACCAAGATGAGCCGGCGGGCAGAGGCGCAGGTGCTCCTCCAGGACTACATGGGCACGCAGAGTGCTGAGGAGTGAGGGTCACACCTCCCTGCTCCTCCTGCCATTGAGAATGCCTCCCGGGTCCACAGAAAGAGTCTCTTGTTCAATAAAATAGTTCGATTTGCAATGATTGTGGTACCATGTATTACTAATTTATATAGTGTACTCCCGTGTGCTTATGCAATAGGTATCTGCATAAACAGGTCACTAATTCGATCCCTTAGACATACCCTATGCGAATGAGTCTTATGTGATGAGGTGCATTAATTTACTGAAACTCAGTTGCAGCCTTTCTTCACGTAGAAATAGAGCTGCCAAAGGAGCGTGCAAGTCGGGTGACAGTCTAAGCCTGAGGTCACAATTGAAGAGTACACTGAAGCCCTAACCGGTGTGGCTCAGTGGATAGAGCACTGGCCTGCGGACTGAAGGGTCCCAGGTTCGATTTCGGTCAAGGGCATGTACCTTGGTTGTGGGCACATCTCCAAGGGGGTGGGCGGGGTGCAGGAGGCAGCTGATCGATGTTTCCCATCGATGTTTCTCTGTAAAAAAATCAATAAAATATGTTTTTTTAAAAAAAGTACACTGAAAAAAATTCTGGTTCTATCACTTGCCTGGGGAAGTTACCTTGCCTTTTCAGCCTTCAGTTGCCTCACTGATAACAGTGCAGTAAGGGCAGTACCTAGTTCTCCGGGGTGTTGTGAGGTAACATTCAGTTGTAAGTGCTCAAGAAAACACTCGATTCCCCGTTGACCTAAGAACACAGAATTGTT
>PVJC01051108.1:0-11589 GCA_004026665.1 Murina feae | reverse complement strand
GGAAAAGCCCATGCCTCCCCTTTTAGGACTTGCCTGCTCCCTCTACCAGGGCTGTGATTGCCATCCAGGTGAAGACGGACATGGCGGGGGCTGAGCTATTTCTGGAGGAAGGTGCTGTGTACAGGTGTCATTTCAGCAGAGGCTGCACGGGACACTGCCCTGGCGTTGCCCTGCCTTCACTATGCAGGTAGCTAGCAAGCAAGAAGCAAGCTCTTGGGCAGGTGCCAGGCTGAGGGGCCTTCCAGAAGAAGGTGGGGAATAGTGTTCTGAGAGCTTCATGGCTGTGGGCAGGGGACCCCGGGCACCCTGTTACCCTGAGAGTAATGGAGGTCCCCTGCTTGATAAGACCTGCCTCCTGTCTGGGACTCTCTGCCCATGTGGCATCAACACCCTGGGTGGTTAGCAGGGCTGACTGGCACCTACAACCCTTGTGTTTTGTTTGGATTTGGTTTGACTTGAGCTCGGATGAGACGGAGCCTGAGAGCTGCTTTCTCATTTCTGAACAGTGCTAACGGGTAGCAACTGCAACTGATAGCAAGCTTCATTGTCACATCAGCTGAGAACTTCTCAGAATCCTCAGAACCAAGGAAAAGGCAGAGAACGGAGGAAAACATAATGTCGGAAGCAGCCGGAGAGTATGAAAGCCAGAAGAGAAAATGGAGGTCATGGGTATCCGCTGTTCCTGACGTCCAGCGCATCCATCAGCCTGCTGGCGAGAAACCCGGAGGCCGAGAGCACCCACCCTGGACGTGTTCTCGCGTGTCCCCGGGGCACACCTGCCGCACACTCAAGGCTGAGGATCTGATGAACTCTCCTGGCCCTGCAGTCCTCGCTCCTGGTTGCCAGTGGGCCACAGGCCAGAGCCCTAAAGTGGGAGCACAGCTCTGGTTCTGCCGCGAGCCAGCCTTGGGACGCTGAGCAAGGCCCCTCCAGTCAGGCCTCAGCCATAAAAAAAAAAAAAAAAAACAAAGAAAGAAAAGCCAGCTGTGACTAGTCCCAGGTCCAAAGTAGTCCAAAGCAAGGTGTCAGCCACATCTCCTGTTATAATCCCTCACACGGCACATTCACCCTGACCTCTGACCTCGGACTAGGAACTCCCCTTTCCCGGAGGCCTGGCTCCCCCACATTTCCAGGCTGCGCGACATCTCTACGAACGTGCAGACAGGGAGGATAGAGAGGCGTTCTAATAAACGGTGTTATTTCCAGAGAGTGCTCCCCCCTCACCTCCATGCTATCCTCCATTGCCAGATGCGCCTGCCAGAACCCAGCTCTGCCACGTGCCGCCCTCTCCTCCTACGACTGCCCACTGCTGCCAACGGCACTCGAACCTGGAGCTGGGTGGGCACGTGCCGGAGACCAGTCGTTGTCACTTAGTAGAGAAATGTGCCCGAAGGCTGGTCGACCTTAATTGCCCTGAATAGTGGGGAAGCTATTCACCCGTTGTTTAGATGGGGACATTGATAGTTAAAGCAGCCCTCCACCTGTTATTGATATGTAAATTATTCTTGCCTCTTTGTTGTTGGAGTTTCCTGCCCTTAGGATAAGGATGTGGTTGTTTTCCCCATGGCCTTAATAAAAGCTTTGGGCAAGACCAGAGGAGTGGGCAATCTTACCCACTAGTGGAAAGATGCCACGCCTGGCCCCCATTATTCTAAATTAATTTTCTTCTAGTCTCTCTCTCTTCATTTTGTGTGCGGCCTCCTCCAGAACTCGAACCCTGAACAGGAACCCTGAACCACGCGGGACGTGTAAGGGGCTCCCACAGGCAGGGTGCTCCTCCATTGGACTCAACTTGCCTTTGCTTCCCTGCCACTTCTTGTCCCTGCCACCCTCTCTCTCCATCTCGTAAAATCACAGCCAGCCCTAGCCGGTTTGGCTCAGTGGACAGAGCATCAGCCTGCAGACTGAAGGGTCCCGGGTTCGATTCCAGTTAAGGGCACGTACCTCAGTTGCGGGCTCAGTCAATGTGTCTCTCTCACATCAATGTTTCTCTTTCTCTTTCTCGCCCCCTCCTTCCCACTCTCTCTAAAAATCAATGGAAAAAAATATCCTTGGGTGAGGATAACCATAAGTAATTGAATAAAAAATTAAAAAAAAAAAATCACAGCCGGCCCATAGGGTCCTTCTCAAAATCTACATCTTGGTATAGAGATACATTTTAAGGTATCTGTCTCCTCCACCAATTCCAGGCCAGCTGTGCCTGGTGGAGGGGTCTCCTCCCAGGCGCTGGCAGTGCTTGACAGGGACATAGCATTCTGTAACTTTGAAGGAATGGAACTAAAATAGAAAGAACTGTGTTCCTGGGTCCAGAACAGCAATTCTTGGAAGTAGGGAGGGAAGAGACAACTTGGGGGAGGAGAGTGTGCTGAGGGGGTGGGGGAGGGGTGGGGGGGAAGAGGTGGAAGGCGGCAGATAGACTGGACTTAAAGATCCTTTCAACCCTGAGATTGTGTGTTTCTCTGCAGAGTACTGGCCCTTTCTTCAACGCAGGCTCTTTAGTTTCCAGGTAAGTCTTGGACCCTGACCGTGGAGGTCCTGCCGTAGCTCTAGCATAGAAGTAACTCAGTCGAAAATAGAAAGTTTCCAAGTCAACAGATGGCCCAGGCACTGCTAGGAGGGAGGTCTGGGGAAGCTGAGAGCCTGGCTTCCAGTCTTCCAGGTGGATGAGGAAATGTCGCGTCAGGAAAAGCCCCGCATCCTGCCTCCAGGCGCCCGGAGCTGGTGCAGAGCCTTCAGGCAGGGGAGGCTGCCCGCAAGCCGGGGAGGAGGCAGGCAGCTGGAGGCCCTCCTGGTCAGGCAGCTCCCTTTCCAGGGCAGGTGGTGGCTGGGGGCTGCCTGGGGCTCGCTTTCCCCCACCTGCCTGCAGTGCGGTTTGTCTGCTGGCGCCACTGAGACGTGGGGGCTGGGGGAATTTGATCAGCAAGGAGGGGGAGGCTGTCTCCCCAAGACATGAGCCCAGTCTAATCCTTCCCTCCTCCTCCTCCATGCACTGCTGAGATGCCCTTCCCGGAGGCGCAAAAAGGAGCCCAAACAGGGGAGTCTGGAGGTTGCAATCAATAAGGGAGGGTCCTGAGTGCTTCAAGTGTCTTCTGAAGCCCCTCCGCCCCTGACCTCACTGCTGAGGTGCAGACACACAGGCCTCCGGAGACACTCAGACAGTCTGCCTCTTAGCGACTGGCAGAAGGTCAAGAGCAGGGCTCACTCCCCAGACTTCTGACCCTTGACATTCGGAGTGTGGTTTCCCAGTGTCCCTGCCTCCCTAGCTGTGTAGCCGCTTTTGTTCTCAGAGTTTCTCCATTATCTTACTGGAGAAGAGGGTGGGAGGGACCAGGGGTGGGGGCCCACCAGGTTCCAAGCGGGCGTGGGTTGTTGCTGTGTTCCCCTTCCACCCTATCCCTGGGAGGTCAAACAAATGTTATCAGGGACTTGGCGAACCTCCTGTCAAGGTCACACTGACCTTGCCTGATGATGTCTCTGCTGTCTGATGTGAGAGCCACTCCTGGTCACCTCCTGCAGGCCCCAGGGAAATGCTGGATGAGCCATCCAGGAGCCGCACCGGAGCCTCTGCGCCAGGACCCGGCGCTGGGAGTGTCTGTTTCCCTAGCTGGTCCGCTTTCCCACCCTGCAACTTCCTCCCCAAGATGGGAGGCCAACCCTGAGGCTCCTCTGTCATTCCTGTTACCCTTGGCTGCCTTGGTCCCCAGATCTGGAGGCCCCTGGGCAGCACCGAGGAATCTGAAGTGGCTGGGTAGGAAGGACCACGGCAGGCTCCCCACCATCAGCCTCATCTGTTTGGGGCTGAGCCCTGACTGTGTCCAGGGCCTAGTGCTACCCACCTGAGGCATGACACACGCGCTCTTTCAAGGGGTTTATAGGCTAGGCAGGGAGTAGGGGAGAGATGAGAAGTAATCGCGCATGGCAACAGATGCTCACTGGGTGTAACAGCACCTACTGTGGAACTTAAAGAATAGGGAGCTAAGGAGGGTGAGGGCTTTCTCTCCCCACAGCTGACGTCCTTTCCTCCCTCCAGACCACGCAGGTGCTGCCCCTCAGGAGCGTGTGTACCCCTCTCACCCTAGAACCCCTGCCGCTTCTCCTACTGAGCCCAGACCCACACACCCGTGCTCACCGCCCCTTCCACCCTCCAACATTATTGGGGTCAGGGGCAAAGGTGCTGGGGAACCCAAGCTTTGTTTCCCCGCCTCCTTCACTTTCTCTTAGCTCCTGCCCTCTCTCCTTTCCTTGCCTGCCTCTCTCAATTCTCTCTCTTTCCAGCAGGAATATAATGTTCGGCTGCCTCACACCCACTCTCTGAATGCTGCCAGTGAATAATGACTAAGGTGGTGGGTGGAAGTACAGCAAGTTGAGACCAATTTAGCAGTCCAGGGTGCCAGGAGGAGGCTGACTGAGCAGCAAATGGCTTTGCCACAGCAAGGAGAGTGCAGCTGCCCCGGAGCCAGCAGGCCAGCCAGCCTCCTGCACAGCCCTGGGGCCCGCCAGGCACTGCCTCAGCCACCCACAGTCTGTGCACAGGGTTACAGCCATGCATGGGACTGGGTTTGTCCTTAGACATGATTGGATTTCCAGAGCTATACCCATCCCACCCCGATTTTAGCTCCACTTCTGACCCCCTCGAGGGGCTGTTTCCTGGTCCGTGCCCTGGGCGGGGAGTTTCACCTAGACCTTTCCCTCTGCTTCTGAGGGATGCTTTGGCCTGGGGGCATCGGCAGCTCTAAAGGGCTGATGGCAGCCAGACTGACGGCTCTGGGCAGGGCAGAAACGGTGTAAACGGTGTCCTAGGGCGTCAGCGGGGTGGGCTGCCAGAGTACACTTCACATCATGCCACAGAGAGGCCAATCCAGATGCAACTAAAAGTGTGGGTACCACAGGAGAGCATGTCTCAGAGACAGAAACGACAAGACTGGATAAATGAATGAGTGTGTGTGTGTGTCTGCTGGCTGCCATCCTGAAGGCAGCCATCTCCCACAGTGAGTCACTGACATGGAAGCAGATCTATGGGTGATCTGGGTACAGTAGCTCTTTGCTGCCTTTGTTCCAGGTCCTGGATAGAACCCACATCATCTGTTCAAATACCAATTTGGCCTGTCACTTAGTAAGAAAAATCGCCTCTCTGCTGGATTGATTAGAAGAACACACTCACACACACACACACACACACACACACACAGTTTGTCCTCTGTCTCTTCCATCTCCTCCGAGCCCACTGCACCTTTTCCCCACCCATGCTCCAAACGAATCTCTCCTAAACTTCTCCTTAGTGGAGGCAGCCTCCATGTTCGGTCACCTCCCAAGCCTGGCTTCCACATTCTGCTCACATTGCCGGGGGGAGACTGCCAGCCCGTTTTACTGTGGAACTTAATAAATGCCCATGGTGAAACACTGACAAAGACGATGGAGTCCAGTCTGGTGTTCCAATGAAATGTCAGGAATTCAGATTCTGTGAAGGCAAAATTTGCGAGAATTTCAAAGTGTAGGGAACGAAACCTTATGAATTGACCAGCTATAAAGAACTGATATGAGATAAAAGTTCACTTCTTAAAGTAAATCTCAAGTAGACATTCCATTACGCTGGAGACTTCCTAGTTCATTGTTTATTGATTCAACATACATGCATGACAAGTGCTTAGGGAGAAGGGGGGCTTAGAAAAAGTGAAGAAAACTCTGACTCCCATCACACTTGTAATTAATAACGATTACGAAAGTAACTGAGTTCTGATGATTTTAAAAATATACGTTTTGCCCAGCTGGCATGGTTGAGCGTGGACCCAAGAACCAAGAGGTCACGGTTTGATTCCCAGTCAGGGCACATGCCTGAATTGCGGGCTTGATTCCCAGTGTGGGCACACAGGAGGCAGCCGATTAATGATTCCCATCATTGATGTTTCTCTCTCTCTCCCTCTCCCTTCCTCTCTGAAATCAATAAAAAATATATTTTAAAAATAGATCGTTTCCCCCTGAAGATTAAACATTTGTCAACAATGCGAGGAACTTACATCTGTTTAATTAGTGAGGCCTGATGATGGGGTGGCCAGAGCCCAGCTTGGCAGTCGGGGCGGCTGGGTTCAAATCCCAGCGTCCCACTGGAGATCTTGGGTAAACTCTTTTATCTCTGACAAGCTCCCTCACTTTTCTCATCTGTCACATTGTAGAAATCTTCCTACAGAGTCCTTAATACCAACGTCCCATTTAAGGTGTAGAGTCCTGGACAGACAGAAGGGGCTATTAGAATCGTTATTGCAGGAAGCCCAGGAATGGCGTTCACCGTCTGGTGGAAGTCGATGTCTGGCAGGAAGCAAGAGAGTGAGAGAAGCAGGATGGAGATCGCAGACACAGAGGCAGCCGTGCCAAGGGCAGCTCGCCCGAAGCCCAACTCAACTCTGCTCGACTGCCACACATCCCCACACGCTGCTCTAAATCCTCGGGGGAGGAGGCCCAGGCCAGGCTGCACACTCGTTTGGCTGCGGGCAGTTGTAGGAGGCGAGCCCTCCCACCCTCCATTCCCAGCTCTGTCTGGGCGGGGTGACTGGCTGAGCGGGGAAGGAGGCAGCAGGGTGCCCTCGGGGCTCCCCCTGGAAGACAAAGCCCCTTCCCCTCAGCTCTCAGCTTGCTTCCTGGAGCTGCGACCTGGCTGCTGTTACATCTCCTTCTCTTCTACCTTCTTGAGGGTCAGTCCACGACCACACCTTCCTCATGCTGAGCAGCTGCTGTGTTTAAAGTTAGTAGAATCCAAGTGTCATTGATTCATGTGTGCTGCTCCCCCTTCCCCCTTTGCTCCCATTAGCTGTGGACCTCAGGGAAAGCCCTGCCCTTCTGGTGCCTCAGTTTCTTCACTGGTAAACACAGAGAGTTAGCCCTGCTTCATGCCCACCTGGTAGTTACGTTGTGCAGGTAATGGAGATAACAAAGACGGTAACACCTGTGAAGCCGCACTGCCTGGCCCAGAGCCTTCCCAATCCTCATCACAAAATTTCATCTCACACCATTATTTAGCCATTTTTTAAGATCGCCCGTCAACCTGGCACCTTGCATGGATAGGACCTTTGACAAACAGTGAAATGCAGAGTTTTTCAAACTCGCGTCATGATCTTTGAAAGGAAAACTGAAGTCATCACGATCCCTGAGAAGAAATAGTGGGGTGGTCCAAAGAGCAGGGGAGTCAGCAGACTGACTGTGTGACCTTGGGCAAATCATGGCCAGATCACCTCCCCAACGCCGTAGCCATTCACTCCCCCAGCAGCAAAGTCAGTGTCCAATTTAGATCAGTGGCTTTCAAACCTAGCAGCAACACAAAGACCTATTCAAAAGGAAACTCAAAGACCAGCCGTGTAAATTGCCTGAAGATCCCCCAGGCCTTTGGACACTTCTTTGCTGGCAAAGTCCCAGAAACACCTCATCATTGCCCTGGAACCACTGCCCCCCTGGGGTTCCAAGTCCAGATCACCCATAGCACCTCCCTTCATCATTGTACTTGTCGGCTGACTGGGCTGGAAATTGAGTGGATTGGCAAATAGAGTGGGTGGGTGGGGGCTAGGCTTTCCTTAGGCTCCCTAACTTTTGGAGGCAGGAGCTGGGATGGAGAAACCCTGACTAGGCAGAGCCTCTGAAGGAACTGGCCCAAAGCAGAGGCTGGAGTATCAGAGATCGGCCAGCCAGCGTGTCCCCAGCACGAATCTGCTGCTGGGAAAAGTGCTCCCAGCCGAGGGTCTCTCGAGGTTCTTTTCCCTCCCATCATCCCACTTAACAAGCATTGACTAAGGGCCTATGCAGAGTAGCCAGACACTGTACTTCGTGCTGGGAATTCATGACACAATCTCTGCCTCTAAGCATGCTGCTGGCTCTTGAGGAGCCAGTGGGTACAGGTGGGACAGCATGGAATGATGGCAGGAACTCAGGGAGGCCCGCGACCCAGACTTAAGGAAAGGACAGGGGATGGTTTCTTGGAGGAGTTGATCCATACGGTCAAAACCGGAAGTGCAAGCAGGAGCTAGCTAGGTGGCGGGACTGGGCAAGAACAAAGGTAGCAGGAGAAAATGGAAGAGCCAGGGGCAGAGCTGAGTTTAAATCGTCGCTCCCCCCTCCTCCGTTTGCTGTCTCCTCCACTGATCATCGCACATACCCTGCAGGGCTGCGCGGAGAATTAGATCAGATAATGGAAAAAAAAAAAAATACCGGGCACAGTGCACGAAGTGGATGTTATTAGATGTTGTGAACTATTACCCATTACGCTCCTCTCTAAGCTGCTTAATGACAGGTTTGCCATCGTTACTTTACTCATCTTTGAAGCCGCACTGCCTGGCCCAGAGCCTTGTATTTAGTTGGCACCTAATGAATATTTATTAAGTGAATGTGGAATGCGTGTAAAAGTCTATAAATAAATTTGGGGAATTAGAAGGCTGTATTTTATGGCTGAAGCCCATCTACCTCTTGGTCTGTACAGGCAGATGCACAGCTTCTCAAAACTGCCTGGCAGATCCTCCATGCACAGGCTCTCCCAACGCGCGCGCGCACACACACACACACACACACACACACACACACCGCATAGCAGCGCGCCTTGACGGCAGCTAGCCTGCCACAGGTCTACTGAGGCACACGCACAGACACACATGCACACGCTGAATGGCTGAAACAGGTTTTACCTCGCGAAGCACACAGAGGCTGCCATAAATGTTAAACGACGAATGTCCTCCCTCTTGTTCGCCCACACCTTCGAGAGACACCCTCCTCTCTCCACCTGAGTTTCTTCTCACAGCAAGTCCAGCGAGTCCCCCAGTCATCTACCCAGCTGAGACCTTGTACTTGAACTCCCACTTGCTAAGTCTAACTTTGCTCCCATTATAGCTGTGGACCTCAGGGAAAGCCCTGCCCCTCTGGTGCCTCAGTTTCTTCACTGGTAAACACAGAGAGTTAACCATGCTTCGTGCCCACCTGGTAGTTACGTTGTGAGGATCATGGAGGTAACAGAGATAACATCTGCGAGATGCAGAAAGCACCTCAGAAGAAAGGCGCTGGATAAACATAAGGTGCAGACACCACGCCTGGTGAGCGTATATGCCTCTGCCCACAGATTTGGCTCTTTTCCACCCTGGAGCACAGACACCCTCCCCCCTGCGAACTCTGTCTCTAGCACCCACTTTCACGTGCATGCATATACATTCCCCCAGCACCTGCATTCCCCCCAGCATGCCCACAGCAAACGGTTTTTGAACTTAGAGGAAGCTCAGGTTACAAACACTCTTGCTCCCACAGACCGTTCTCAGGGGTCTCTCAAGAATTGCCAAGCAGACAGCTCATCTCTCCATCCGTGGCTGGGCTCCTCTGCTCCCACGATTATAATTAGGCTGCACTTCCAGCAGAGCAGGAGCCCCTTATCTGGTGCAGCGCCTGCCAAGAGCTCCCCAGAGCTCAGAGCCTCCTCATTCATTTGCCAGCACCCAAGACCAGTGTGGATGGAATGAAAAGGAAAGATGTGGGGGCTTCAGATGCTCAGACCCCTACGCACTCCTCGTTCCTGGGAAAGTGAGGGCTCCGAAGCTAACAAGTCTGGGACACTATCCTAAGGCTGACATACCCGTGGGCGAGCAGAACACTCATTCACTCCACAGCTCAATCCTTTCCATTTGGAGCAAGAAAGAGAAAGATCACCTGGCTCTTGTTTCGGTGCCTTAAGCATGTGGAAGGGGTGTGTGTGTGTGTGTGTGTGTGTGTGTGTGTGTAGGAGTGCGGAGCGTGGGGGCTGGCTGCCTGTGGTGGGTGAGAGAAGTAAGTGAATGTGGTGTGTGTGGTGTGTGTGTGTGTGTGTGTGTGTGTGTGTTATGTGCATATTCAGGACTGATCCTGGTGACTTGCAGTACCAGGGGGTTACTTAAATCCTGGGATCATCACCCCCCTCTCTACCTCATCCCCTGTCACATATTCCTCCAGGGAAATACTTCAAATCTCTCACTGATCAGTGTCCCTGCCACTGATGCAGACACAGCCCATCACCGAAGTTCCAGAAGGCCAAGTTCAGGGGCCAGGCTTCAGCTGTCAAACCCTCTGTCTGGGGCCAGAGCCCCTCCAGCCTCACCGTCACCTCTGGCTTCCTCATCTCGACACCAGTGTCACCCAACACTTATGCCTATTAGATTCGGGGCTGGGAGTAGATACACCCCGTCTGCAGGAGGCAGAGATGAAGACAGAAGGACAGACGTCCCATTCTCCCCTCAGGGCTGGGACCAGCCAGCAGACCCACCCTGGCGGAGGGGAGACCCTGACAGTTACGTACAGAGACAAAGACACCTAGACGGACCTGGCACAGACAGACAAAGACTGACGGACGCGCTGCACCCCTCGGGGAGCGCGGTGTCTCCCGAACCTGGGCGTCCTCCGTGGCAACAGACCCTCATGGAAGGAAGCGAGACCCCGCGTTCGCCGCAACTTACCTGCCCCCGCGCCTCGGGCTGCCTTGAGAATTATTTTTCAGGGGTTCTGCGGTTTGTTTTCGTCCTTCTTTCCTCAAAGCGCGGGGTGGCTCTGGCTCCCGGGACAAGGCAGGCGGAGAAACTTCGGCCGCTCCTCCCGCGCGCTGCCCGCCACCCGCCCGCTCCCAGCGCGCCAGCCTCTGCGCTGTGTCCCGGAGCCGCGGGCGGGGAAGCGGGAGGGGCCGTGGGAGGGGCGGGGCGGAGCGAGACTGGCACTTCTCATTGGCCGGGCCTGGTATGGGCGGAGCCTAGGGCGGGGATGGGCGGGGCCGGCGCCGTCACCGGCTCCGCTCATTGGCTGGGGCGGGGCAGAATCAAGGCAAGCGGGGCGGGGCCGGTCATTGGTCGGAGCAGGGCGGGGCGGGACTAGCGCCGACGCCGCTCATTGGCACAGGCGTGGCCCGCAGCCTCGCCCGCCCAGCTCCGTGGCCTTTGTTTCTGGCTGACAGCTGGAGCTGCTCGCGACCTCCAGGCTCTTGTGCGTCCGTGCGGGAGCGGGGTCCCGGGCCCCCATCTCCTCGCTCTCACTTCCAGGAAAACCCGCCTAGCGGCCCTGCCTGCTCGGTCTTTCTCTCCTCTCTTTCTCCCGATGTTCCCATCGTCCTCTTCTCCCCTCCCTCTTTCCTTTCATTACCTGCAATGCAATCCGTCCTGACTGTAGGTTTCCTTTATGCATCCTTCTCTTTCTCCTCTTCTCCGTATTTGGCACCTTCGTTATCACCCCTTCGTATTCACTAGTGTCCCTTTACAAGGTGTCCTCACTCCAAGCCCCAGATCCCGTCAACAAGCTGCATTTCTGGGTTCAGAGACTTGACAGAGACTTGACCAGCAGCCTAGTGAGGGGCACTGCTTCCCCATGCCAGGAGTACAGACCGGAACCCAGAGCACTGGCACTCTCACTCCCAAGACATTTCAAAGGCAAACTTTTTCAGTTCCCTCCCGGGGACTGCGTTTCAGGGAAAAGCCGAGGCCTGTTTCAAGTTTATAGCTATTAATTTCACCCAGTACCTTTCTAACACTATCATTTTCTTTACCACACTCACTTTCAACTGTTCGTCATTGAGCTGGGAGGAGAAGCAAGCTTACAAGCTTTGGTTGGACAGTT
>PVJC01051107.1:0-11573 GCA_004026665.1 Murina feae | reverse complement strand
CAGGGAGCAGGAAAAGGTTGGCCTGACCACGAGGCGGAGTTTTCCCTGCTTTCTGGTGGCTGGAGGAAGATGGGCAGTAGGCAAGCTTGGGAGGCAGGCAGCACCTAGCCCTGGTCACAGCTCAAAAAAGAGAACAACATGCAGGGGAGGGCAAGAGTCTGAGAGATCAACATAGAGGGGGTGCCTACTCCAAGCCTTGATGGTGTGCTTAGGGGCAGGCCCCCAGCAGGTAGACACACACAGGAGGACTGCTCTGAGCCTCAGATGCAGCTGGGGGCAGGTCCCCAGTGGTGACACACACAGGAGGACACACACACACATACACACACACACACACACAAAAGGCGCCTGGCAGACTGGGGCCATCATAGGACATCCACTGAGGGGTCCCAGACTGTGAGAGGGCACAGGCCGAGCTGAGGGACTCCCTCCACCCCGAGTGCACAAATTTTTGTGCACTGGGCTCCTAGTATTTATTATATTACTCAAAGGAGTTCCCAAATTACTAAGGCAACACACAACAAAACATGTTTAATTGTTCTCTATTACAATGCCATTCTGATAACAAAATTTTGTTTAATAATTGAACAGTCATTTTTAAGTGCCTTAAGAGTACTACAGAAAATACAGAGATGAGTAATATATGCTTATTCAACTTCAAGGTGTAATTAGTGAGGGAGATACTAAGCAAAGCTATTCTACTGCAGAGCAGAATTATGTAAATGCTATGAGAAATGTAAGGCATCTATGCAACAACAGAGAAATGCAAGCAATCGATTTCCTTTGGAGAGAACTCTCACAGCCAGTTTCAATATTTAAAGCTCAACTGTAAAATGACTTGGGGGAAAAGTAGGTAAATCCAACAAACCTTATTAGTTAATGAAGAATATTCTTAGAACCTGGTGCAGGTTATGCAATGTTTTTTGACTACTTTTCTTGTCTTTACAAGGATTTTAATGTAAACCTGAAGAAGCTCCAAGTACTCCTAGCCTGATGGCACTTAAAATTAAAATTTTCTGCTATTTTCTAATATTTATATATCCCATCTAATTAAAGAGTAATATGCAAATTAACTGTCCCTCCGGGTCAATAATGGTGGCACGCATAACCACAAGATGGTGGCACCCAGTCCCTTTCAACCCCACTGGAGTGCCCCAGTTTGGGGGAGGGGAGGGCGCTGAGAGTCCCTGCCTGCGTGGCCTTGACAGAATGCTGCCCAGAGGCCCTCCTGACCTTTTGTAAAAAAACAAAAACAAATTCATTTGCCTCAGAGTGATCCCCTCCACACACACCTGCAGCCTTAGAGTCTCAGCCTCGGAAGCTCCCGTGGGTGATCGCATCCCAGCAGCAGCCCCGGGGACTCAGCCTGGAAGCCCTCGCACCCCCACAGAGTGATCGCTTCCATGCAGCACCTGCACCCCCATAGAGTGACCCCCCCCACACACCTGCAGCCCAGGGTCTTAGTCTCAGAAGCCTCCACACCCGCCCTGAGCAAGTGATCCTGCCCCACTGGCAACCTCAGGGAGTCAGCTTCAGAACTTTCCTTGCCCCCAGCCCAGTGATTGGAGCAGGGAGGATGGGAAGGGGGGTATCTGGCCAAAGCTGCCCAGCAAACTTCTCCCATTGGGCAGAAACTTGTGACCAAGTTAGAGAGGTAGATGGGTTTTCTTTAAAATCTTTACAAATCGCAAAGGAAATGTCTGAGGTAGGGTTTCACACCAGAAGTAATTTACAGCCCTGACCTGTTTGGCTCAGTAGATAGAGTGTTGGCCTGCAGACTGAAAGGTCCCAGTTTCGATTCTGGTCAAGGGCATGTAGCTTGGTTGCAGGTACATCCCAGTAGGAGGTGTGCAAGAGGCAGCTGATCGATGTTTCTAACTCTCTATCCCTCTCCCTTCCTCTCTGTAAAAAAATCAATAAAATATATATATTTTTAAAAAGAAATAATTCACAACTATTTTCTGAAGCCAAATTGCAACATTGCAGTTACATTACTACAGAGTACCCCGTGGTCCGAAGGTCTCCACAGCAGCAGTGCGGGTGCTCCCTGCCCTGGTTCCTTAGCCCCTCGGGCTGGGATTGAGCCCACCCAGGAAGGCCTTTTCCCCTACAGTTTTCACCAAGGCAGGCAGGTTTTGAAGACATAAATAAGAAGCGAGACAGATTCAAGTACTGACGATTCTACCAATGGAAAAGTTAAGAGAAAGAGAGGACAGAAAAGGAATAAAAGAAGAAAAGAAAGAAAGGAAAAAAGATGAAACATCAAGAAAAAGAAAGAAGGAAAAAAGAAAGAAATAACCACATGATATCACCTTTTCAAGATCTCATGAAAATCTTATTTAAGGAGTTTATTTTAGGACACTTTTAGTTTGCATTTACATTTTTACTGGTTTGTCAAGACCACGGCAGGTACAGTGTTCAATATGTTAAAGAAAAAATTCTATCTAATAAAGAGGGAATACACAGGGAAGGGAGTTGGGGGCGATCAGGCTGGAAGGAGAATGGTTAGGGGGTGATCCAGCTGGCAGGCAGAAGTAGTTAGGGGCAATCAGACAGGCAGTGAGGTGAGTGGTTGGGAGCCAGCAGTCCAAAATTTTGAGAGATGTCCGTCTGCCAGTTTAGGTCCCAATCAGGCCTAAATCAGCAGTCAAACATCCCCTGAGGGATCCCAGATTGGAGAGGGTGCAGGTTGGGCTGAGGGAACCCCACCCTGTGCATGAATTGCGTGTACTGGGCCTTTAGTATATATCTAATCTAATAAAAGAGTAATATTGAAATTGACCATTTCAACAGGACACCTAAGCCACGTTCACCAGCCAATCAGAGTGGCTGTATGCAAATTAACCCAGCCAAGATGGAGGCCGGCAGTCATGCAGCTGGAATAAACAGAGGCTTCTGTTGCACCAGGAGTAAGGTGTCTGCCGGCCAGCTGGGCCTCTCTGTGCTCAAGGCAACATAGTTGCAATTATAGAAGCCTCAGAGCTGAAGCAAACAGCAGGCTTCTGTTGTACCAGCGATGGAGGAAACTGTCTGTCTAGGCCTCTACTAAGGCAACATTCTTTCAGTTATAGAAGCCACGAAGCTGAAGCCAACAGGAGTCTTCGTTACCTGCCTAGGCCTTGGCTGAAAGAAACAGTGTATCAATTAGAGAAGATAAATAAACCCCAGAAACCTGCTTCCAGCCAGCCTTGCTGGGACATTGCATCAATGGGAGCTGTGGGCAGACTGAAAGCCTGAAAATAGCCCTCAACCCGTCACCCATGCTGGCCACACCCCAATGGGGTGAGGGTTCCCACTGGGGGGCTTGATCAGCCTGCAAACAGCCATCAGCCCGTCACTCAGTCTACCCAGGTACCCCAGTAGGGACCCAAAACCTGAAGGGGCTGTGGGCAGCCTGAAAACGGCCCTCACTCCATCACCCAGGCTGGATACACCCCAATGGGGTGAGGGTCCACACTGGGGGACTTGGCCAGCCTGCAAACAGTCATCAGCCCCTCACCCAGGCTGACCAGGCATGCCAGCAGGTGGACATCCCCAGAGAGGTCCCAGACTGCGAGAGGGCATAGGCTAGGCTGAGGGACCTCCCGAGTGCACAATTTTTGTGCACTGGCCCCTATTATATATATATTAGAGGCCTGGTGCACAAAAATTTGTGCACTCAGGGGAGTCCCTCAGCCCAGCCTGTGCCCTCTCTAAGCCTGGGACCTCTCAGGGGATGTCCATCTGCTTGCTTAGGCCCGCTCCCTGAGGGATCTGGCATAAGCTGGCAGTCAGACATCCCTCTGGCAGCCCTCAGGGATGTCAACTTGCCAACAGAGAGCAGGCCTAAGCTGCAGTCGGACATTCTTAGTGCTGCTGAGGAGGCAGAAGAAGCTCCTGCCACCACCGTTGTGCTGGCAGCTGTCAGCCTGGCTTGTGGCTGAGCACACTGACCACCAGGGGAAGCTCCTGCATTGAGTGTCTGCCCCCTGGTGGTCAGTGTATGCCATAGTGACCAGTCATTCTCAGTTGTTCTGCTGTTACATGGATTAAAGGGCCCAAATCATGCCAGGAAAACATTCCCCAAACCATAACACTGCCCCCACCAGCTTGAAGGGTTGTACTCTGCATGTGGGGGGCATGCTTTTATGCTTTTTCTGCCAAATTCTCACTTTGCCTTCTGCATGATGCAACTGGAAACGTGATTCATTGGACCACATGACTTTTTTCCAATACTTGACTGTGCAATCCTTGTGTTCCTTTGTGAATTGGAGATGTTTTATCTTGGTAACTGCAGACAGCAAAGGTATTCTAACAGGTCTTCGGCTTCCATATCCCATATGATGCAGTGTACGGCTAATTTGCCTACAAATGTCAGGTGGTCATAATAATCTGGCTACTAAGTGTATATATATACCAGAGGCCTGGTGCACAAAATTTGTGCACCAGGAAGGTGGGGTTCCTCAGCCTGGCCTGCTCCCTCTCCAATCTGGAACCCCTTGGGGGATGTCTGACTCACAATCCAGGACTGCTGGCTCCTAACTGCTCACCTGCCTGCCTACCTGATTGCCACTAACTGTTTTTGCTTACCAGTGTGATTGCCCCCTAACTGTTCCTCTGCCAGCCTGATTGACACTTATGTGCTCTCTTGCTGACCTGATAGCCTCCAACTGCCTTCCCAGCTGGCCCAGTCATCCCCAACTGCCCTCCCTGACATCCTGATCACCCTCAACTGCCCTCCCCTGCTAGCCATCCTATGGCGGCCATCTTATGATGATATGAGGCCGACCATCTTGTGGTGCCATCTTGTGATGATGTGAGGGCATTGTGCGAGGGTGTGAGGTCTACCTAGGCTTTTATTAGTATAGGAATATATACTAGTATGATAATAAAAGACTAACATGCTAATTCCGGATGACCTTCTGGATGATGCCGGGGTTGCAAGGGAAGCCTGGGTGCTGAGTGTCTGCTGGCAGTTGGAGAGAAGTTTGTGTCTCAGGTTCTGGAGGGAAGCCTGGGTCCCAGGTGCCAGAGGGAAGCCAGTGCCTGCAGCCAGGGAAGGAAGGCCTACTCTTGCAAAATTTTGCACATCAAGGCTCTAGAATATATATTATTAATTTTTTACAAAGAAGAAGGGAGAGGGATAGAGAGTTAGAAACATTGTTGAGAGAGAAACATCGATCAGCTGCCTCCTGCACACCTCCCACTGGGGATGTGCCCGCAACCAAGGTACATGCCCCTGACCAGAATCGAACCAGGACCTTTCAGTCCATAGGCTGACGCTCTATCCACTGAGCCAAACCAGTTAGGGCTTATTTAAAAATCTTTACATAGTATCACTATCTTGTGTGAATTTGTTCAACTTGTCTACCTAAAATTCTGTTTCCTCTAATTTCCATGTGAAATAAGTCAGACAGATAAAGAAAAAGATTGAATGTTTTCACTAACAAAGGATAGTGAAACAAGAATAGACTCTTAGAAACAAAGAACAAATAGAAACAAAGAACAAAGTGATGGTTGCTGGAGGATAAGAGGATGGAGGGACAAGTTAAGAGATGAAGGGGGATATTGTCAATAATAGTGTGACCACTTTACATGGTGATAAATGTTTACTAGACTCAGTGTGGTGTTCTCATTGGAAAATAAATAAATGTTGTATAACTTTTTTACACCTGAAAATAGTATAACATTGTATGCCAACTATACTTTAATAAAATAAATACAATATATATTACCCATTCATTACATCTTACCCATTCAGTAAGGTTGTAAAGTCTATTTTAAATTCAAATTAGAATGAAATTATATCTTTTTTTAGTGATTTATCCTACACAAAGCTACTCAAGTATTATTAGTGTTATTTATTTAACTTTTAATAATTAAAATAAATATAAATTATTGCTTTGTGTGATTATAGCTTATTTTATCAACCAAATTACTTTTGTATAAATAACTTTTACATCTGTATTTATATTACATTATATGTATATATGTATATAATTTTTATTATTTTTGTTCTCTATAATGAAAATCACAAAAATTGACACTGCCTATACAAAAGTGATTTAATGCATTATATAAAAGCAATAAATGATAGCTGCCACTTAATTAACCCACATGATAGAACATTTTTATTAGTTTTGTATTTTTTAATTGCCAAATAAAAATATGTAATTTTAGTTGTCTCTGTGGAATAGAAACAACAAGAAAATTATTACTTGAAATGAGTTAGATATAATTAGAATGCTGCTAATTATATTCTATGTTAATGGCTACCAATCAAAGATCCACTACAGCTCAGTAAGTTCATGTGGAAGGTTAATGGCTAGAGAAATTAATTCAATTTATTTCCTATTTCCAGCTGAAAAGTCACAGGAAACTTTTTCATCCTCTGTTGATTGAGGAGTGAATGCTTCAATAACAATTGTCATAGCATATTAATAATACAATGAATTGAGAACAGTTTATTTTATCTCAAAATTGCAGGTAGAAATTTATCTTGTTTAACAATTATAATCATATATTAAAATAAAAATAATTCTAATTTTATTAATTTAACATTCTATTGAAACAGAGAACTTCAGTTGTCTTAAAGAGATATGTGTCTAACATGTTATGTACTTCCCCAATGAAAAAAGACCCACATTCACCTAGATCAAATAATTTATCCTTATTTCCCATATCCTAATGTTATCCATTAAATGCTTAGACAAGTCTATATGGTTTAAAAAATTGAGAGTTTTCTCTCCCAAATTATTGTTCAGAGAAGGTCTTTCTCCTTGATTAAATTTACTGATAAGTATTTTTTTGGTTTGGTTTTGTATGCTACTATAAATAGGAATGTTTTCATTATTTCTGTTTTACATAATTCCTTTTAGTGTATAGAAACATGATTTTTTTTCTAAGTTTATTATTTTATTTCCAACCTACCTCACCACCCCCTCCCCTTAGGCAACCATCAACTTGTTCTATGGGTCTGTTTTTGTTTTGTTTTGCTTCTTCATGTTTTGGTTTGTTTTTGTGGGTTTTTTTTTTTTTTTTTTTTTTTTTTTTTTTTTTTTTTTTTTTTTTTTTTTTTTTTTTTTTTTTTTTTTTTTTTTTTTTTTTTTTTTTTTTAGATTCTACATACAGTATAAGTGCGATCATAAGTATGATATCCTGTCTTTGTCTGCCTTATATCCCTTAGCATAATGGCCTCCGGGTCCAGGGCAGCCCTCTTGTCACAATGGCATGCTGGCCTTCCAAAGGCAACATGGTCAAAGTGCGGCTGCTTCTCTTCCTCTTCTCATGCAATCCTTCTTAGTTTCTGTTGTCCAGGAGGTTGCTTCAGCCTCACCCTGGATTCTGGGATTTTCTCAGTCTTGTTTTTGTCTATGGATAGTTGCTAGTACATGTTCTAGTGAGAGGGACGTAAGCTGGAAACAATCTACGTTGTCATCTTAATGACATCACTCCCCTGCAGCATACTAATTCTAATGTAATGGAAGTCCTACTATTTCTGATTCAGAGAGTGTCGATGAATTCCAGCTATAGTTATTATTCGCACTGAATCACAAGAAACATCTACTTAGGTGTGGTGGATAAATACCATTTTACATGAAGGAGATGAGAAAGCACATTTAGAAAGAAACTAGAAAAACTAAGAAGCAGTGGTGCAGTATAAGCCAAAGAAAACATTGTGCATAATAAAGGAGCCAGGAGAGAAATGAAGGCGCAATAGGGTGGTGTGTCAAAGAGATCTCAGGGAAGATGAGCAGTAACTGGAAGTATGTAATGGATTAACATGGTGTAGCTCCTGAATCTGCAAATGCTTAGGTGTACACACTGTGTGTCAGCAAAAGTTACATTCTATTAAGTCAAAATATGATAGAGTAATTTACTTAAAGAAAAATAAATCAGTTTTGGATGTACTAAACACATGGTAGCTGATACTGCAGGGACTTTGAAGAATGCTAAGAATAAAGAGGGCTTGACATAATATAAAATTTAGAGCAGTAAAAATACACAACCAAAAGAATCCACCAAATACTATTTGAGAATATGTAGTCTTAATGCCCGGAGTCCACCACCTTGATGAGAACATCAGAGATAAAAATCAGAGTGTGGTGTGGATTGGCAGTCAAATAAGTTATATTCTTGAGGGTGGTTTTTATGACTAGAAAAATATTTTTGTTTTATATTATTTTGAAATACAAAATATGCACAAATGATTTTTTACACACACACAAAATAGTAATTTCAGAGCTTCTTATCACTAATCTAAATCTCACCAGATTCAAAGGATGCTCCCTCACTAAGGAACATAATTAATAATGCCCTGAGTTAAGCAAGGATTAGCTTCTATCCTGATACACTGAGGTTACAAATCACTGAGTGGAAAGAGTCCTGCATGAAATGGGGATCTCTTTTCATACTCATGACAATGATGGTACGCACTGAATCACTGAGTCCAATTTAAAATAGTTATAGCAAGGCCCTAGTCAGTGTTGCTCAGTGGATAGAGCATTGGCCTGTGGACTGAACGGTCCCAGATTTGATCCTGGTCAAGGGTGCATACCTCAGTTGCAGGTTCAATCCTCATCCCTGGTCGGGGCGTATGCAGGAGACAACCAATCTATGTGTCTCTCTCACACTGATGTTTCTCTCTCTCTCTCGCTCTCCCTCTCCCTTCCACTCTCACTGAAAATCAATGGAAAAATACCCTCAGGTGAGGATTAACCAAAAAAACATATAAAAATAAATAAATAAAAGTTATAGCAGGATGCATTTATTAAAGAAATTGGTCTAGTCACATGCTTTATAGCTTCTATGGCTATGAGCATTACCTAATCTCAAATCTCATTTGTTTCTATATTATGAATTTATGATATTGCACCATTTTATTGAGTTCTATTAATATACTACTATTAATTAATTTTATGGTCAATTCATTTTATTTTTTTCCTATAAGAGCCACCTCAACACAGAAATTTAAATAATATAGAATTGAATTCTGAGTATTTCAGTGCTATGTATAACTTTATTTTAGGCTTTTAAATAGCAGAGAGACATGAGATATGTGAAAAATTGAACTAATGCAAAAGTTAAACATTATTAGTATAAATTGTGGATTAAATCTTATGTCATTCTGATTCAGACATGCATGCAGTTTATAGTAGGTTAAGTGTATCTGGTAGAGGTTATTAAGAGATTTATACTTATTGGAATCATGGATTTTATATTTTCCTGATTTGGGCCTAACACAGCTTCTTTAAAAACATTAACTAGACCTTTTAAAAATTCTGCTTGTTGATAAGGCTTTAATAAAATGACATAATTAATAAAAATTAAATGTAAGAGAATACTTAGTATATGTATATATGTTTTACTTTTGTTTTATCAGTATAAAGGAATGCTGAATTATACACATTTATATTAACAATAGTGTTCACAGTTATTGAATATTTTATTTAACATTTATGATAGTGTGAAAAACTAAAGGAAAACTAAAGACCTTTCAAAAAAGTATAAAAGACAAATATATAGAGTTCCTTAAGAGAAATTAAGAACATAAAAAATCATAGCCATTAAATATTATTTTTTGAAAAAACAGGTATGAGGAAGATGCATGCAGCAAGAGCAAAGTCACTGAGGACCCACAATGAATTCCTAAAATAATTGTAAACATTGAAATGTTGGGATCATTTGTTATTTATTATTGGTTTCTATATTAACATATGGGTAAAGTTGAACCTTATAAATTTTGTTTAACAATTAAAAGTACGTTGAAAATAGTTATTTTTAAAAACATTCTGAGTCAGGAAATTGTTATAATAAATTCAGCAGAAGGTAAACGTTTTAAAAATACAACGAAATGGAGTCGGGGATTGAAGGAGCTCCAGACGCACTGACTGAAATCCCAGGAGTCAGGAGAATCCACAGGTGCAAGGCTTTTGGTAATACAGACATTTCAAAACGCTTTTGTAAAGTGCTCTAGTGTTTCCTGTAGCACACAACACCAGTAACAGCTACTTATGACAGTGATTCTATTATTCTGGTTCGTTAACATCACCTGATGAGGCACAAGCTTCACCATCCCTTGAAGATAATAGCCATGAGGTCAGGCATGTTTATAATTCCTCTCTAATGCAATTGTTGGTTTAAAAAAGTGTTGAAATACTAAAAGTGCTTCCTGACTGAAACTGCCAGATGTATTAAATTGATTTTCAAAGTAGTTGCTCCATATGGAAACTCCTACTATATATAAAAGTGCCTGTTTTCATATCACATCTATCTATATTTTGCATTATAAAACTAGTTTCTTTTTTGGGAAACTGATAAGTGGAAACACTTATTATTACTTTAAATTGTATTTGATTAAATTATGTGATATTTTGAGTATATTTCCATTATGTTTCTCTGTTGCTGTAGCAACCTGTTTATATTTTTACCCACTTTAGACCAGTTTTGTTCTTTTTACTAACTTTCAAGAAAATAAATGTATATGTAGGAAAATTGGTACTTTGGTTATGGGTTTTGTTATCCATATTCTCCTGTTTTTATTTATCTTTGCACATTATTTTTAATTATTATGTTGTCAATTTTATGTATTTAACTTACTCTTTTTGTTTGTGACCTTATATGAGTTGTGTGATATGCTTACAAATATAAAGATAATTCCTTTATATTCAAATACTAGGGGCCCGGTGCACAAAAATTTGTGCACTTGGAAGGTGGGGGTCTCTCAGCCTGGCCTGTGCCCTCTTGCAGTCTGGGACACCTCAGGGGGGATGTCCACCTGCTTGGCATGCCTGGCCAGTCTGGGTGAGGGGCTGAGGGCCATTTTCAGGCTGTCCACAGCCCCTTCAGGGTTCGTGGGAGGTGGGAGGTGGGAGGTGGGAGGGCTGGTGAATGCAGGCCTGAACGTTTCCCACCGGAGGCCCACGATCGCACACGCCTGGTGGGCCCCCACCGCTGAGGGGACACACCTGGCACAGAGCTGGGTGGCAAGCCAGGGGTGGACGCTGGTGCAGGATCCCTTGGTGGGGCCCTGCTGCTGAGCAAACACACCCGGGGTGGAGCCGGGCAGCGAACTGGCTTTGGATTCTCCGCAATGTGCAGCAGACGCTCCCGCACACCCTGTGGAGGCCCCTGGGGGGCAGATGAAGGTAGTGGACCCTGGACAGGTGCTCCCGCATGCCCCGAGGAGGCCCCCAGGGGGCGGAGCTAAGCAGCGGACCCAGGACAGCTGCTCCTGGATGCCCCGTGGAGGACCCACTCTCCCACATGCCTGGTGGAGGCCCCCGGGGGGTGGAGCCAGGCAGTGGACCCGAGATTGGTGCTCCTGGATGCCCTGAGGAGGCCCCAGGCTGGATCCCCGATCCCACTGAGCTGACACACCTGGCACAGCTATGCCGGCTGTGGAGGCTCCCAGTGCAGAGCCGCCCTGCCAGCCTCCATCTTGGCTGGGTTAATTTGCATACAGCCACTCTGATTGGCTGGTGGGCCTGGCCGTGAGCAGAGGCTCAGCCAGCCTAGGCAGGCAGTTGCAACAGAAGCCTTTGGTTTGCTCTAGCTCTGTAGCTGTTGGCCTCCATCTTGGCTGGGTTAATTTG
>PVJC01051106.1:0-11577 GCA_004026665.1 Murina feae | reverse complement strand
AAAGAGGAACATGAGTAAATTTCAGACAGACACAAAACACTTTGCCAACTGAGAAACTGACAGCTACATATCTTTCTTAATTCCTTCTTTTAATTAAGTACTGGCTCTGGACCATTTCTTTGCGCACAGCCAGCTCCTCAACTCTTGGCAAATAACTTTATCCAATTTACATGAATCCCTTCTATTAGCCAAATTCCGCTTGCTCATCACCTCCTAATTATACCAATTATGTTCATTCTTGGGATAATTTTATTCAATATATTATGTTCCTCCTCCTGGAAAGCACTCTTCCACCAATTAAAACTAACTCCATTTAAGAATTATTTCACTCTCTTTTTTGCCAAACATATACATAAGTGGTCATATCTGCTTATTTCTGCAGACTTGCCATTATATTTCTTCAGACTGAGACCAAAGCTTCGGTGTGCAGCAAAGAAAGAATACAGATTAGATCTGTTAGCTAAAAACTAGGTTTGGCAGGAATAGTTGTGAATAGGATGAACAAGAAAAAATGTTCATCTGATCTGAAAGGCCAATCAAGAGAAGTCATATATGCCTTAGAAGGTTTGGCTCAGTGGGTAGAGCATGGGCCTGCAGACTGAAGGGTCCTGGGTTTGATTCCAGGTTGCAGGCTTGATCTTCAGTAGAGGGAGTGCAGGAGGCAGCCAATCATTGATTTTCTCTCATCATTGATGTTTCTATCTCTCTCTCCCTCTCCCTTCACCTCTGAAATCATTAAAATATATTTTAAAAGTAAAAATCAATAAAAAAATTTAAGTAGTCATTTATCATTTACTGCAAGATGGGAGAAACTTTTCATGCTAACTGGGTTTATTAACAATTACATTAAAACCTTTTTACTAAAACTCGATCCTAATTTCTTCAGATACAATGACCAGTGGTCTTCATCCCTGAGTATGAGGGCCTTTCCATTTGTAGTGTGAAGCTGTAAAATAGGAAAGTTCCAAAGCTCCATTACCCAGAATTTTACATTGATGTCTACAGAGGTGGTCCAAACTTTCCAATTTTTTTTTTTTTAAAAGCCCGTAAGAAATTGACATAGGTAACTCACAACCGATCAGGAGCCGAAATCCTATATATAATCAATCACTGAGGAATGTGACTCAAGCAGAGGCAATCAAGTAATCCCCATGACCTGACTCCACATTAAATGGAAGAATTCCCAACTAAGCCTGGAATTCCCAACTAAACTGGCTACTAATAAATGACGAATAGTGCTAATAAGCCCCAGGTAGTTACAGTCTTCGTCTGTAGGAGATAAACTGCAGCCACACCTTCTGCTGTGGCGTATGTGCCAGCATTCTTGCGATAAATATCCGATGGGAGATCAATTCAAGCCACGCATACACAAAGCCAGGAGCTTTGGTAGGCCTCAAGATGTGGAATGTATTGCTGAAAAAAGAAAATCTTTGTCAGAAGCACAGTCTAACTTACAATGAATACACAAATAGAACTAGACAAATTGTACTATGAATAAAGCATGCCTAAAACCTATAAGCTTATTCTACTTCTCAAATTTTAATTTACTAAAACAGCAATCTTTACCAGGAAATCTCTATTAAATTGAACACTACTCACCAGAAAGCTGTAAGTGTCTGGAAATTAATGGTTTCCAATACATGCTCAGGTGCATTGAGTTCCAAGAGAAGCATGATAAAAATGCGATGGTAGGGAAGCTGCTGAAATTCACTTTGCCGGACATCATGATCCTGTAGGAGAACTCCCACTACTATTCCAAGGACCTGTACAGCACAAAGACCAGAGCTTTAAATCATGAAGATAATTCACTTACCACTCTCTATGGTCATATACCATTATATATATATATAGCTAATATGCAGTGTCCCTTTGGGAGTTTGATGGCTTACTATGACATGTGCTGACCACCAGGGGGTGGCACAAAACGAGGAAGGACCCGATCAGCCTTGATTGCTGACCAGGCCTAGAGACCCTACCCACGCACCAATTTCTTGCACTGGGCCTCTAGTTTGAATATAAGATTATGTATACTGACAGCCAAAGGGGCCATACACTGATTTGATTTGGCCTCCAGTTTTGTGTGTTTTCTCTGAATTTCAATACCCTTCAACCAAACATGTACACTCTCCACAGATGCCCAACAATTTTTCAAAAGCTCTAGAAATTGGCATGGTACATCATATTTTATCATATTATTATTACAATCTAATAACAATTTTTCCAGTCATACATGAAGTTGACAAGAGACAAACGGTTTCTGGTTCTCTTGTCACTTAGCAGATGGGCAGCAGGGAAGCAGGCTGCAGAAATGCCCTGCATTTCTTATACAAAGAAATGCCCTGTGTTCCACTGGGTTTTCTCACTTAACAGTGAAGATTATGATAACCTATTTGATTATGATAACCCAAGACCACATTCTCTCTTTGCTCTCTTATATTATGCAAATTCCTAAGAATGCCACTGTATAAAAGAAGACAGTACTTTGTTCCTTTTCAGAAAAATCAAGACAATGATCGCATCTGAGTTGCCAATCTGTGTTATCAGTGAACATGTATAGACCATCTTGTTCAGCGATTCTGCATATAAAATAAAATCTCATACTAATAAATACCTTTTAGTATTTCAAATACATTATGATTTCAAATACATTATGATTTTTTTTTGGGTCTTTCAGTTAAAACATCATACTCTTAAAATTTGGTGATCGTTACATATTATCTATAAATTCCATTTCAATACATAAAGGGAATATTACAAAAAGTTCTGAAAAAGATCTGGGCCCCTAGGTTTTAGAACCACTGATGTAGGCTTCCAGTGTAGCAAGAATAAGGCAAGGAAGGATTTCAGACCTTGTTCAGCAGGTTAATCTTTGTGACAGTGTTGGTGGCCTCCCCGGAGTGCTTCACTAACAGGGCAATGAGTCGGACAAAGGCATCCAGGTTGTGATAGCACTTGGCTCGGATCATGGTGGGATTAGCAGCAGGGTTGTGCTGCTGCTCTGCCTGGGCACGGTAACTGATTTCAACACACATTTCAGTGCACAGACGGAAGAACCTCGTTATGAGGTCATCAGTCTTCAGGATTCCCTGCTGGTGCATCTACCAAGGGTACAAAAATATAAAAAGACACAATGAGATAATACATACAAACTTTTCGTTTTCATTTTTAAAAAATATTCTCTCATTTATTCCTATTGTCACATTTCCAATTTTTACTTTGTAAAAAACTGCCATGAAAATGACTTAGCCTTTAAGGTCCCATGACAGAATCATTCCAGTTTTAAATTTAATGGAAAACAGAGAAGGTGCAAACTGAGAAAGATAATAATACGGCCATTTTGAACAGTAGTCCATAGCCAAATAATTTGGAAAATTAACTATGCCAATTAAACCAACTTTCAACAGCTCACTAAAAGTCATAATAAGACATTTTGTCCAAGATGTTTTCCCCCCGAGATGAAATTATATATACTTTATTTTCTCACAGAAGATAATTTCTTCCAACTGACTTAACGAAAGTTTTTGAAATTCCAACTAGCTTTACCAGGAAAATCAAGGAATAATCTGTATAAGTAGGAACCCAATGAAAATACCTGCAGATCATACCCAATTATTTTAATGTACATTATGCTATTTTAATATAAATTAAGTTAAAATAAAGTGAAAAGTGCAAGTTTCTTTTTTCAGAAAGGATAAAGTACAAACTTTATGACATATGATCTGGAAGTGAAGCAGCAGAAGTTATTTGGCTAGTAGGAAAGAGACAGTGTAAACAGCATTAAGGCAGCAGAGGGAAGACGTCAGTGCTTACTAAACAAAGAAACCAAGCCCAGAAGAAATACTTGACTAATATCTTGGAAACGTTAACTGTCTCTTGATAAGCAGTGAAACAGCTGAACTGACAATCATGTACCCTAGCCAAGACAGAAGGCCAACAAAGGGACTTGTGTACATTGAAATCTGAAAAATTAACAGGGGAGAGAAATTAAGGACAGAGTGCTATAATCAAGATGGAGCATAAGAAATAATTCTCAAAAGGATGCAAAAGAAAATAGAAAAGTAGGATACATTATCTTTTACAAATGGAGAAAAGAAATGAGCGCTAATAAATAAGCCAGCAGGAAGAGCTGAGACAGGTGCCACATCCATACCCATGAAATACCGATAATTTCAAAAGCCAATTGATTCAAAATCTTCCATCCAAATCAGAAATCAAACTATAAACATGCAATAACAGCTTTTCAATAGCTATGTTTTTTGTAATTTCCTGGATTCTTAAGGGGAGAAAGTTACTTAGTATGACTTACTAAGTAACACTCATCTTGAAAAGTAAATCCAATTTCTATCTTCTAAAATTCAAATTAGCTCTTCCACATTCAATTGTCATTTATTTGCTAACAGATCTAATCTGTATTCTTTCTTTGCTGCACACCGAAGCTTTGGTCTCAGTCTGAAGAAATATAATGGCAAGTCCGCAGAAATAAGCAGATATATCTCTCTGAACAAACACGAGAAGAGTTCTACTAAAGGAATTCTAAGGCCAGTTCAGGAAAAATGTTCCACTCCTGCTGGCCAAGTAACATGACTAGGACACACTGACTACTGGGTCTGAATCCCTCCATAGTGGCTGAAAGCAGCCAGTGAGATAAAACACAACGCTAAGTGATAACTATGGCTCTCTGCCTACATTTTTTCTTGTTCATCCTATTCACAAGTATTCCTGCCAAATCCAGTTTTTAGCTACAGACTTCTTTCCTAACACTCAACTCAAAGTTCAGTTTAGATCAAATTGAGTGAACAGAAATATTGGAAATTATTTCCCAAAAAGAACGTTAATCAGTTTAAGTTAGATAAGCTACTTACTTTAGAAAATACAATAAAGTGCTACCATTTAAATATTTAAGTTCTGTTTTGTTGTATTTTCATATTTTATTTTTAAAACATGAGTTGCTATGAGGACTTTACTTATTAGCTCATAAACTCATCACTGATGATTCAAAAGCTAGTAAAATTACTATATACACACCTGGCAATTTCATGATTATCTGACCCATTGTACTTTGTAGCTATGACAATTGAAATGAGGTCAATAGAATTAAAGGGGAAAGTTGGAATGTTGATTTTAGTGCTTAGTAATCGATGATGAAACAAATAAGCTGTATCAATTTTACAGGGTAAATGATGGTATTTTCGGTTTACATGAGTATGGAGGTAACTGTCTGACCACAGGTACATAAGACTGAGTTTTAATAAATACTGGAGGTATCACATCCTACTTATGTTGAATAAAAAGCACCTTTCTTTCCAAAAGCTCTACCTGTCCAACAAACGCAGAGAAAGCTTTGGTACTGTCACGGCCAGCTGCTGCTGAATGGTAGAGATTCACCCATTCCCTCAGAAGATACTCTGCCTTCTCCCTCAGGCCTGGAGGATCATCGTACTCTGAGGCTTGAGAGATCCCAGAATGCATCATAAAGTTAGGGCCTCCATGAGCACGATCAATCATTGCTTCATAGTTGGATCGCACTACTTCCATCAGCTGGGGCAATCTAGTACAATAAATCCAGAGTGAAAATCAGTCTACTCATGGTTGTGATTTCACAGACATACAGTTGGACAACTTGCTCATTTAGAAACCACAAAAGTGATGATCACTTTACTATTTCCATATTTAAACAAAACTATCCTTGGTCTCTTCCTTTCTATTTACTCAGGAGAACACAATATGCAAATGACCTTTTCACACACAAAAAAAACCACACAAAAATAAAATCGGTGCTCACTGAAATGGAGCTGATGTTTATTATCAACAAGTATTCACTGCATACCTAGTATATGATATTCGGTACAGTGTATCTACTATATGACATAATTTATGTTACTATTTATCTTAATTCTCAACAGCTCTTTGAGATACTATTTCCATCTTATACAAGAAACAGGCTTAGGGAGGGTAAATCAACTTGCCTAAAATCAGACAGATTTTAAGTGGCAGAGCCACGACTTAAACACAGGACTCTGACACCAAGTCTAATAATACTGCATGTGCTGCTCTACAGCAAGAAGGCTTGGCAGTTAGTTAAGCTTTCATACTTCAAGGGATGATATTAGGCCTCTCTAAAGCTTCCCATACATTGTAGGTAAAGCAGTTATAACAGGTAATGTTAGTAAATCTGCACATTCATTTCCAAAGCTTTCTTAGAATGCTGAATCCACAAATCCCAAGCATTTCATCCTTACCCTTCTGGAGCATTGCCTCTGGAGTGAGCATTAATTCTCATGAGGGTTTCAATGGTGTGGAACAGATCAGCCTCAGTAATATGGGCAACACTCCTTTCATCCACCAGCAGGATTTTTACCAATTGCATAGCAAATGCAACAGCCATGTAGTTTAAACCATTCTCCATTGACTGGCAACACAGAAAACACAATGTAAGAAAAACAACGGTACAGCAAACACACTTCCCAATTACCAGAGCCCCTTGTCCTGTTTAAGAAAACTCCTTCCATACCTGAGCTAGGTGAAGATCGTACTGCTGCATATTAACCAAATGATTGCGAATTAGCAACTCCACTGCTTCCACATTATATTTATACTCATCCCGACATTCAATTAGGCACCTAGAAAAAGACAGTATTTATATAGGCTTAACTAAACTGTATCAGATAAAACAGCCCATTTTATTCAATGATCATTTATTCCAAATTAAGGATGTGTTGAGATCCAACTGCAAATCAGTATCCAAGATTCAAAATAGCCAGTAATGAAGTAGAAGAGACAGGTAAATGATACTTTCGGTTTACATGAGTTATGGAGATAACTGTCTGACCACAGGTACAAATGTTAAAATACAAGCTTTGCTTTCAAAACCTAGAAAACAAAGTTCAGCCCTGGCCAGTGTGATTTAGTTGGTTGGGTCCTCCTGTGCACCAAAAGGTCAAATGTTTGATTCCTAGTCCAGATATTCCTCTCCCCCACTTCCTTCCTTCCTCTCACTCTCTTTAAAAAAATAAATAAAATATTTTTAAAAATCAATAAAAAACATTTTAAAAAGAAGAAAAAAGCATTCCATTTAAGACATTGAAATACTTATATATCAACACCACTGCTATAAAATCAATGAAGCCTTTTAGAAGCAACGACCTACAACTTACTCCCCAAAGCAAGGTACTGGTTTTCTGTATCTGTCATGGGCAGCAGATGGAAAAACCACCACCATCCAATAACTCTCACTACTTAGAATTAGAAATTCCCAATGTCTCATTTAGCCTCCAGATTAAAGAGAAATCTCTAGACCTAAACAGAGCCACGTATACCAGAAGGTAGTCCAATAAACATTACTCTTCTGAGATGACTACTGACCTTGTGATCTGTTTGTTGCACCACGGCGACCCATACGCCCGGCCATCTTGAAGAGCCTTCAAGACCAAGAGGTGGCATTCCCTATAGCGCAGCAGCAGGTCAGCATCAGCACCACTTGTGGCATCTAGTAAGCCCTCTACAGCCTATGAAGGAAAAAGGGGTTCAGGACCATGGAAAATATAGTACGCAGCCCAACCATCACAGCCAAAAAACAAACCCAAATGCAAACCACAAGATACCTTCTAGAGCCCAGAGTTAACAATCTCTCTGCTCACCAAAGTCCTTTTCACTTACCTAACACGCATACTATCTAAATTCTAACTGGTTTATGCTTACTTTATGTTCTTCACTATCATCTAAGTCTCCACTGTTCCTTCATAGTCAAAAGCCAATGCTCTCCATCTACTCCAATACCCAAATACGTGGATCAATGTGTCCCTCAAAATCTAAAGGGCTACTTTAAAGTTTTCTGAAAATCGTATTTCTAGAAAAATCATGCCAAAAGAGATGTTCCACTTCACCGTTTTTTCTGCCATGACTGTATTTTATTCTGGAGACAATCACATGCTTAGTGCAGAACAGACCTTGCTTTTCAGTAACTTTAAAAATCTTAGACATAACTTAAATAGATAATAGTGCAGGCCTCTGGATATTTACAAGCCTAGTTTCTTCTGAAAGTAGTAGTTTAAGAACTAACCTTCTGGAGCAATCCAAGAGCAGCTATGGCATCCCGAGAGTTTCGAGATAATACTACAACTTCCAAAAGACTTCTAAGAGCCTGAGCTTGAGGGTTCATGGCCAAAGTTGGTGGGATGGCATGTAGGTGCTGCTCTAGTTCTGTAATGCACTTGTCATAAATTTGAGCTACATCATCCGTTGCCCAAGCTTGCTGTTTTAGAGAATAACCAAAAAGAAATAAACATGGAGTAACTTAAGTCTCCCCCTCCCACCACCACCAGCACATGTAGCTTTTCTCCCCCCAACCATGGAGGATGTGGCTCTGTGGGCTGAGTGCTGTCCTGTGTACTGAAAGGTGGTAGGATCGATTTCCATACAGGACACATACCCAGCTTATGGGTTTGATCCCTGGTCAGTGGTCAGGGTGCATATGGGAAGCAACCGATCAATGTTTCTCTCTCACATTGATGTTTCTCTACCTTTTCCTCTCTCTAAAATCAATGGAAACTTATTATTTAAAAAAACAACATCAAGACACTGTAAAAATCAACCTCATGGATATTAGAGGGGGGTTGGAGTGGGGAATCTCCTGTATGCCATGTTGATCTGATACAGAGGATACTTATACTCAACAAAAGCTTAAGTTCCTAGGAAGCAAGTTACAGATTAGATAAAAACACTCAAATTAAACTATAAAACTCAATTTAATCCAGGCAACTATTTACCTTCATGGGTTGAGCTAAAAATCCTGTGGGCTGACTTAAATCATTTGTAGGCAAGAAACCAGGCACATTGCGTGCAAATTCTTCATAAACAGCCAACTGCTTTGGGTCCACACCACCAACCTTGAAAGAAGAAAACCTAGTTTGACTGGATCCTCTTCATAATCAAAGGAAATTTTTTTGCAAGTGGCAAGTTTGCATGGAAGTAAGCACAGGAGTACAGTATGTAATAGCATGAGACTGAGTACACACACACACACACACACACAGTTTCCCATTTCCCAGAATCCTGTCAGTCACCCTCATTTATATATACATTTACTAAGTTTTTCCACTAGAACATGCCTCAAATAGGACCACGCCACTGCCAATTTTCCAATGAAGCTGGTTTTAAAAAGATCAGATTTTTCACCATCTTCTTGTCACCAATGAGCAACTAGCAATAAAAACACAAGTACCCAAAAGGAAGACCAAGTTGGGACACATAAAAACTAACAGGCATATGAACGCTTTACAGTAGCACTTCAACAACTGGGAGCATCTAAGCTATGCCTAGATCTTCTCCACAGGTTCGCTCCCTGTTAAGTGAAATTCTACCGAGGTGAGATACTTTCTCTAAAACCCTAACCCCACAGCCCCTCGTCCTGGTGAGGAGCGTAAGCAACAAGAACAGAAAGAACACAAAGGGAGAGACAGAGCCCCTGGTTCTCACTTTCAGTCTTATTTGCTCTGGCATCCGCTCAGCTTGGTATGTTAACACAACAGGATCGCAGTACCTGCGCCCTTCTTGCCTGGCATGTTTTCTCAGCTCAAATTCCTGCAAATAAAACAAAGTCACTGAGGTTCTTGTTATGAGGCACTTTCTTAAACATAAAAAAAATAAATCCTTAAGAGGCAAATGCTAAACACTTACAGTTGCTAATCTCTTGTCCATCTCAGGGCCTGCTTTTTCCACTGCAGTCTTCTGAATGAAACAGCAAGCTAATTCACAATTGTCCTGAGCTAACTGAGCAGCTGCCTGATCCATCATTTCCCTTTGTTGTGGGGACGCAGTCTATTGGGAGGAGAAATGAAACAAAAAGATTTCAAGTTTTCTGTGGACAAATCAGATAAGGGTAATAGGAAATTCAGTGCTCAGACATTGGCTATGAGCATGAAATAGCCTAACACTCCTCTTTATCTGTAAGATGAAAACTCCACTCACCCAAAACATCTTACCAGGTTGTTGTGACGACGGTAAAAGATGTGAAAACAGAAAAGCAGTAAACAAAAGCAGTACAACAATAACACCTAAGACCTAAAGTTAATAACTAAGTTACTTGTGCTGTATGTAGGTACATACATTACTTTAAATTATTTTGTGCTTTTCTACTCCAAATACTTCAAATTCTTTACGGAAAACTGAATCAAGTTAACTTATGCATTTAAAAAGACCTTTTATTTCTTTAAATAATAAATATTTGGGTATCTACTATTTGCCAAACATTGTACTTAAGATACAGTAGTGAACAAAAAGACATGAGGCTTCACCTAACAGAATTTAATCTATGAGAAAGGAAGACATCAAATAAATATGGTGAAATTAGAATAAGTAGAAATGCAAAGAAAAGAAACTCAGGCAAGCAGCCATCAGTTTTGTACTACAGCACAGAAATTTTCAACTTACACGAAGGGCTGAGGCAAAACTATTTTTTAGGTTGGTGGATATGCTCATGAGCAAAGGTTCCCTGCAGGTAATCATAGCCATTCCAGCTGTCAAGTTACGCATCATGTGATGAGCTGCTATTCGCATTCGAGATTCCTCAGAATCCAGGGCAAAATCCTTCCTGACTATTTGTTCACAAGTAGTCATGGCAATCTTAATTGATCGATCCACCACAGGATGGACCAATTCCTGAACAGCCCGTTCAATTGCTTGACGCACACACTGCTTCAACTGTGGGTGGGCCTGAAACAAGGGAATCTGGGAAGGGAAAAAAAGTCAAGTCAACAGCTTGTTTAAATAAGACAACCCCATTTCTATTAGTAAGCACAACCATGATGTTAGAATTACTTCAAAGTTAATGGTTAACTACCAATTTCTACTTTAAAGTCATCAATAAAAAGCCCAGGAATCAAAAGTTGGGCTACAAAGAGGAAGTAGCATTCAGCATACCTTGTGATGCAAGGTAATCTTTGATTTTTAAAAAGTTCTATTGTTCATCATTACCTACTTAAAGACACACTACTTGCTTAGTTCAAATATGAGACTTAAGTATTCTTTTAAAAAGTAACTTCTTTAACTGGGAAAATGGAAAAAGAATCAAGTTTACAGAGAAAGTGCTTTCTATAAAAATTGTTATTGCTACAAATAATTCCTCAGAATAGCAAGAATTTTGCATTATCATACACTGAAGCCTCTGCTTGAAAGATTTTCCAATCTTTTCTCTGCCCTAATACTCACTTGGTCTCTTTTTTTTTTAAGAAATCTTAAAAAATATTCATGAACACAAAAGTATTCGGATTACTGGGAGTAATACAAAGAAGAATCACAATTTCTAGATCTAGATTTTTCTTTCAAAAACTAAGTGCACATCCATACAAAATAAGAAATACCAGGTTAAAATGGCCTCTTTAAAATGTTTTCAAGTACTTTAAATCCAAATGGTCAATGGATTAATAATGTTACTCCTGTATTTGTGAATATTTTCTAAAAAGCAAAGACCATAAAAACTCAAAGTATCTGATTCTGATTCTAAACTAATGTTGAGCATAATGAAAGGCAGAAGATAATCAATTATCACTCTGAATATAGACAGTAAAATACAACCTTTAA
>PVJC01051105.1:0-11579 GCA_004026665.1 Murina feae | reverse complement strand
AAGGGTGTTGGGGATGCGTGAAGAGACTGGACAATAATTGTACACCTATGGATGAGGACAGTGGGGGGCAAGGACAGAGGTTGGGGTGGGAAATGGGAGGAGGGGAGCTATGGGGGAAAAAAGAGGAACAACTGTAATAATCTGAACAATAAAGATAAATTAAAAAAATTAAAAAATTAAAAAAATAAAATTATTAGTTTATTTTTTTTAATGTTTCTGTTTACCTCTCCCCAAAATCCATCACTGTCTGTCTGTAACCAGACTCTAATACACCGCCAGACAGTCTTCTCCAAAATTCAAATATGTGGCTCCCCTCCCCTCTGATTTCTTCTCCCAGTGCAACTTTTATACATATTTCATGTAAGCACTTTATCTTTCAGTAACAAGAGCTTCTGTTAACTTTCAACAGTCATTTGAGTTCTGGCTGCTTTCTCTTTTTTTAAAACAAATACTTTAGTGGAAGCTTCATATCATCATCCCATCCCATGGTTGAGCCCAGCACGTGGCTCTCGTCTTTATGTTTTCTCCATCCGGGTGCCTACAACTTCAATTCCTGGGGCAGCTTTCTCACAGTCTAAGCCCCAAGTTTTCATTAAATGAAGCCCTCTGGGGCCAAAGCTCAGCTTCTAGAAGTGGTAGAGAGATGCCAAGAGGCCCCACAGTAAATCAGTGTGAGGAAAATCGATAGCAAGGAGAGCTGGGTGTGCTGTTTTCAGCCCTTAGCATAAGAAGTCCTGAAATAGTAAAGGCATCCAGATGCACGCCACCTGGGACCCAGAGTCCCTAAAAAGAGGAAGCTTCTATTGTTGAATAATTTGGACTCCAGGTTATTTTTTTGTTGCTTTTTTTTTGTTTGTTTGATTTTTAACTAACCTAAAAGCAATGTTTATTTGAAGGAAAAGCCTGTTGGCCTTGAAATTTAACCATCACTCAAGTTGGCTTGTATTCAGAGCTGAGCTTGATCTTCATTTATTATTCAATAAGAAGACTACAATTAGCCTGGAGTTGGTTTTCAGACCCAAACACAAAGAAAGGCCCACATAAATCTGAGCAGGGATAATTCCACTCTCCCTATAACTGATGTGATGCTGGAGCAAGTAGTAGGCAGTAAATCGATACACCATCATCCTCCTCAACACCAGGCTTAAAGGGAGTCTTTGCCCCTGCTTAGAAAGCAGGACAAGATGGACCTGCCTGGCAAATATTTACCTAAGGGAATCCTTTTTACTTTGTAAATCATTGATTTAGAAAATATATGGGTGCTAAGAAGAAGAAAGCCTACGAAATTCCAATTACATATGCTTAGCACGAAAGTAAGCTACTGCTAGGAAAGAACTGAGCTGCTGGTCCTTCAGGAGAAAATAAAAGTTAATCCTCCAGTGGGCCAGTTGGAATCCTGAAAACCCTCTACAAAGGAAAAGAGCATCTGATAACAGAATTGTTGTGAATCATATATGGGGACATAAACTCCATAACCTATGGAAATATGATGTTTCCATTTATATTGAACTAGAGGCCCAGTGCACAAAATTCATGCATGGGTAGAGTCCCTAGGGCCAATCAGGGCCTCTGGCTGCCAGCCAGGGCCTCCCTTTCCCGGCTACCGGCTGCTGGCTACAGCTGCCAGCTACCTGCCAGCCTACCAGCAGGGGCCGCCCCCTGATGGTCAGTGCACATTTTAGGGAGTGATACAACTCCCGAGGTGACACTTTGTATGTTAGCCTTTTATATATCAAACTAGAGGCCCGATGCACAAAAATTTGTGCACTCAGGGGAGGAGAGGGTCCCTCAACATGGCCTGTGCCCTCTAGCAATCTGGGACCCCTCAGGAAATGTCCACTTGCTGGCTTAAGCCTGCTCCCCGGCAGCAGCCAAACATCCCTGTGGCAGCCCAGGAGCCATCGGGGGATGTCCACTTGCTAGCGGGGAGCAGGCCTATGCTGCAGTTGGACATCCTTAGCTCTGCTGAGGAGGAGGGAGAGGCTCCCGCCATGACTGCTGTGCTGGCAGCTATAAGCCTGGCTTGTGGCTGAGCAGAGCTCCCCCTGTGGAAGCACACTGACGACCAGGGGGCAGCTCCTGCATTCAGTGTCTGCCCCCTGGTGGTCAGTGTGTGTCATAGTGACCAGTCATTCCCAGTGGTTCTGCTGTTATGGTCAATTTGCATATTACCCTTTTATTATATAGGATAATCATCACTACCAAACAAATTAATAAATATGTCACTTATCATATGAGTAGATTAGCACACAATGGCTAATTCCTTGAAAAATAGCTCCCTATCTGTTGAGTCCTATGTTTTAGGCACTCTAAATTTTTCCATTCATTAGCTCAGTCAATCTAGTAGGTATCACTATTATTATCATTTTATAGCTGAAGATACCTGGGCTCAGAGAAATTAGATAATTGTTCTGAGGTCTTGACAGTTGGATAGAGGGAAAGCTGGGATTCAAAGTGATGTCTCTCTGGGCTGAACCAAACACACAGCTACCATGCTAAAGATTCTCACTCTACCCATACTCTGATTTACTTCAATACATGGGCTTTCCTGCCACCCCCAAACGGCTGCTAGGAAGCTGGCAACTCAAATGCACCTCCAAATATCAGGAGCCCTGCAACTCTCAGCCACCATGACAGACCTTGCCTACTGGAAAACACATGCAATAGCAGTGAATACCCATGTGACCCACAATTCATTCCCACCACCTCCAAATAACTATGGAGAATTCTGCAACAATAATCTATGATTTAAAAGAATTCTTCCTCAGCAAAAAGCTTTAGAACTATCAGATCAGAACCATTAGATGAAATTTGTTAAACCAGGAGGACTTATTAAACCCACAGGATGTTGTTCCTCCCACTCCTGAAATTCTGCTCCCAGAATTTGAAGTAAAGCCCAAAAATGTGCATTTCTAACATGTTCTTGGATGACGCTGATGCTGCTGAGCCAGGCCCCTGCTTGGAGAACCACTGCTGTAGACTATCTGATTACCATAAACATTTAGACTTTTAGATAGACCCAACACAAACAGATCTGAATAAATTCCCCCAACAGAAAATACCAGGCAATTTCCAGAGTCAGGGCCTATTTCATGGGTATCAGCCAGTGCAGTTGCACAGGACCCCATCCATGCTCAGAAGGGTCTTGTACCTGGGGTTTAGCACTCTGCAGTCATTGTATTAAAATGCTGATAATGATTTTATCTTTGAAGTTTGTGTTTTGTAAGTGAAGTTTAATGGTACAATGAAGCATGTTTTGGAGAACTGGAGCCTTGGCATGGTCCCATCTCCCACTACCTCTTCCCTCCCTGGGATGGGTTCTCAGTCCCCACTGTTTCCTAGCCCCCTGCAAACCTAGGGTTGTCCTTCCCAAACCTGCTCCAACACAGCTGCCACCTGGGGCAGCTCCCAGTCATGTTGAGGGAGGAAGTTAGAACTGCAACCTCTACTGCCACAGGGGCCTGGGCATTGAGACAAGAAGGGTTGGTGTTGGGGGCAAGCTCACTGACATCGCTGGATGAGGCAAGATGGTGACCATCCCAATTTGGGCAGACAGCACCATAGCATGCTCTGCATGAAAATCAGAACTTAGTACTCAAGTGTTTGAGTTATAGTTTTAGAAACAACTTGAGTTGAATAATTCCTGTTAAATGACAGATTTTACAAACTTTTGCAAATGAGCTTTGAATGCGGCATTCCAGGGGCTTTTATGGTTATTGACATGATTACCAAGAAAACAGATATTTCAAAGACTTGAATGGAACTTCTAATGAGAGGTTTCTAGGTGATGGTGATGTTGCTGGTTAATTCTAGATTCTTGCCTCAAAATATGGTCCATGGACCAGTAGCATCAGCAATCCCTAGATGTTTAATAGAAATTCAGTATTTCCAGACACCTCTAGACCTACAAAAAAAGAATTTGCATATGAACAAGACCTCTGGGATATCCATAAACACATTAGTGTGAGAAAGTGTTATCCTCAACCTTTTGCATTTTTACCTTCCTCCTTCTATTTCTTCTGCCTTCCAAAGCTACAAGATGAGAATCAGTCATTGGGACTACTGGTGACTGTCCCAAGTTTGTACGATATGGTAAGTTTTAAGAAGAACATATTGAACTTTGTTTTATTCTCTATCCTGACTCTCCCACCTATGTCTAAGGATAGTAGAACTTCTGGCCATGTGGCCATGGTATAAGACTCATTTGTACCTTTGGGTTCTATAAAATATTAGTAGGACCAGCATTTTCATTATATAAAGGCTGCTAAATCTGAAGAAGAGGACATCTGTAGGGAGTCATGGAGTACACTTGAGTGGGACCAACACTTTTTCTGACCCATTGGGCTTTTGCTGTAATTAGCTACAGATTATTAATAGCCTTAAATAATAAGAAAATACAACAGAAGAGCCCTAAATTACTACAATCTACTATTAAACATTCATACTACTTCCTCTGAGAAGTGCATGGTCAGGAGCACACTAAGGCTCCAGAGACAGTCTGGATTTGAATTCTACTTATGCCTCCTGTAAGCTATGTGACCTTCAGCAAATGACTTAACCTTTCTCTGCCCCAGTTTCTTCATTTAAAGCAGGTATGACAGCAGTACTTACATGATGTCTTACTAGGATTAAATAGAGTTTCAAAGCCTTTGGAGCCATGCTTTGCACAGAGTAAGCTTTACAAAGATGTCCAAATGCAAACTTAAAAATATGGCTAGCACTAACTGGTTTGGCTCAATGGATAGTGCATCGGCCTGCAGACTCAAGGGTCCCAGCTTCGATTCCGGTCAGGGGCATGTACCTTGGTTGCGGGCACATCCCCAGTAGAGAGTGTGCTGAGGGCGGCTGCTCGATGTTTCTCTCTCATTGATGTTTCTAACTCTTTATCCCTCTCCCTTCCTCTCTGTAAAAAAATCAATAAAATACATTTTTAAAAAACATGGCTAAATGTTTACGTCCTTTGCAAAACCTCAAAATTCTATAATTTATCTTAATTGGATATGTAGTGCTATGACTGTTATTATTGTTATGATTATTATTATTATTATTATTATTCCATTAGAGAGAAGAGGAATATTCCCATAGTTACTACAGCACTGAGAAACATGATGAAAGTGAGCTCAGCAGCCATGGCCCCCGAAGGTCCTGAAGGTGAGGTCCTGAGTCTAACTCTATATTTCATGGTCACACTAGCTAGAGAAAGAAAATTCCAAATATATCTCGAGACTCCAATATATGCAGAAAAGTCTCACCAGTGTGAAACCAATTTGGTTTACTTCCACACTCAGAGATTGTCATTTTCTGAATGGTTAAACACCTATCAAAAGCTGCCAAGGTACTGTGCAAAATGAAGTTTAAAGTCAGCTGTTTAGCAATTAAATCTCACTCTGTAATTTGGCTAGTATCCGTGAAATAAAGTACAATATACAAACACTGCTTTTCTACTTAAATAAAACCTAAAAGGAAAACCCATATAACTGAGACTCTCAGATTTCAACACCCCTTCTCCACCCAAGATGTTGAAGATAGGATTAAATATATTGCAAGACGTGTGCTGCACTTCCAGGCTTTTCAGATGCCTGCCCTACGAAGCCAGTTTCCCTTGTGCTCCATCAATTATTTCTTTGTTTTGCCTGGACGGTGCTTGTAAACTCTGCGAGGTGTGCTCCTGGGCAGCTATGTGCATTTGAGAATTTTCCCTTCTGATCCCTATTTGGTTGTCTCTGGACCAAAACTTATTTGCAGGCAAGAGAAAACTGCTGAAAATTTTATGACATTCAGATTTTCAAAGCAATGGTAGTGGTTTAATAGGTTTGCTTACCTTGGATTAAAACCTATTAACGTTCCAGCACTTTCCTCTCCGTGAGATTCATTTCTGACTCACGTGTGGTGACTTGCAGAGTGCTTCATTACAGCTCAGGGGCACAACTGATGCCACACAAGCCATTAAAAATGAGTTTGTGAGAGTAAAAAAAAGAAACCTTTGTAGATGAGGGCCAATTTGTTTTGAAGGCGATGACTGTAAGAGCATTCACAAAGCAGCAAGCATTAGCTCAGATTCAAGCTATGTCATTTTCTCTCCTATTTTTAAATACCAAATAGAGAGCTGGGAGAGTCCTTTCTTTGTGACAGCAGCTTTGGTTCCTGCCCTTACTTTCTGCCATGATATCTCCAGTTAAACTATATGAACAGCCCTGTGTTTTCTGCCTTGGATAAAAATCCATAAATCTATGTTTGGCTGGGATCCTAAGGAGAGTTATCTTATTTTCTATGCCTCAGTCTTTTTACATTCAAAATAGCTCCCATACCAAACTCACAGGATTTGGGGGACAAAAGGGGGGAGCTAATGAATATAATTTTTATAAGGAAAAATTAGCAGGCAGGTAGAGCACAAAGAATTAATTTTGTTGTTACTAAGGCAGCACATTTATTATTTGCCATCTCAAGATGCTCCCACTGTTTTTCCTAATTGATTGCAATTTAATTTGGTTCTTATTAATCTTGTTATTATCTACATATTTGCCCTAGTTGTAAGCTCTAAGATGAACACTTTGGATCAAGGTTCTCAATCTCAGTAATTTTTTACATATTGACCGAATAATTATTTGTGGGGGGGGGGGGGCAGTGAGGGGACTGTCCTGTGCATTATAGGATGTTTTACAGAATACTTGACCTCCATCCATTAGATGCCAGTATACCTCCCCCTACCCAACTGTAACAACCAAAAATGTCTCCAGACAATGCCAGATGCCCCTGATAGACACACTCTCCCAGTAGAGAACCACTACTTTGGAGTTAATCAAGCTGGCATTGTCACTGGTTGCATATACTGTAAGTGGAGAAAAGCAAGAACAATCTAGCTAGTGAAAGCCATAGAAACAAGTGGGCACACTCCAAGGACCTATCGCAATTCATGCAGCGTAGATATTAACCAAGCCTGAAAGCTAATAGCAGCCACTAAAGTAAAGAAGGAGGTTGACGCTGTCAACAGAAATTTTAGAGCAGGATTTGGGGCAAATAGGAAGGTAAATACAATTAAAACACAAATGATAAAGAGAAAAGAATCAAAGCACAAACAGCAAACAACACTTCACACAGTAAACAGCAAGAGAGGAAGAAAGAAACTGCAAAACAAGCAAAAACAAACAAAGGGGGCATCTGTAATACTTTCAACAATAAAGAAAAAGGGGGAGAAAGCAATTCACAGTGATACTAAATAGTGATACTAAAATAAATAGTGATACTAAAATTCTTACCTAGAAATAATCATTCTAAATGTAAATGGTTAAATTCTTCAATAAAAGACTAGAGTACTAAATGGATAAAAGAAGAAAGAGAAGAAGGAGAAGGAGGAAGAGGAAGAAGAAAAGGAGGAGACTCAACTATATGTTGTTTGCAAAAGATTCATTTAAACTTTAGCTTACAAGAGATTCATTTAAGCTTTAATGACACTCATTGGCTATAAGTCAATGGATGAAAAAAGATATTCCATGCAAATGAAAACAAGAGAGCAGGGGTATCTCCGCTTATATCTAGAAAAAAAACAACAGACTCTAAGTCAAAAGGTGTAATAAGAGACAAAGAAAGTCATTATGTAATAAGAAAGGAGTCATTTTATTAAGAGGTTATAACAATTTAAAATATAAACACACCCAATAGTGGAGCACCTAAATTTATTAAATAATTACTAACAGATCTGAAGGCAGGAATAAACAGTAATGCAATAATAGCAGAGAACTTCAGAACCCCATTCTCAACAATGGCTAGCTAGATCACCCAGACAGAAAAATCAATAAAGAAATAATAAACTATGGCTCAGCTAGTGTGGCTCAGTGGTTGAGCATCAACCTATGAACCAGGAGGTCACGGTTCAATTCTAGGTCAGGTTATATGCCCAGGTTGTGGGCTCAATTCCCAGTATGGGGCATGCAGGAGACAGCCGATCAATGGTTCTCTTTCATTGTTGATGTTTCTATCTCTCTACCCTGCCCCCCGTCTTCTTTCCTCTCTGAAATCAATAAAAATATATTTTTTAAAAAGAAATAATGGACTAGAACTACAATTTAGATCAAATGGATCAAACATACATCTACACAACATTTCATCCAACAGCAGAAAAATGCACATTATTCTCAAGCACACATGGAACATCCAGGATAAAATCATATGTTTGGTCATAAAACATGTCTTTATAAATTTAAGAAGATTGAAATTATATTTAATAGTTTTTCTGATCACAATGATATGGAGCTAGAAATCAATAATAGAAGGAATGTTTTAAAATTCACAAATATGTGGAAATCAAACAACACACTTCTGAACAACCAATAGGTAAAATTAAAAAAAAATAAAAGAATATCTTCAGACAAATGAAAATGAAAACACAACATACCAAAGCTTATGAGATGCTGTAAAGCAGTTCTAAGAGGGAAGTTTTTGAAAACAAACAAACAAAAAAAGCCTACATTAAGAAAAAAGAACACTCTCAAATAAACAACCTAATCTTACACCTCAATGAACTAGAAGAGAAAAGAACAAACTAGCCCAAAGTTAGCAGGAGGAAGAAAATAAAGATTAGAGCAAAAATAAATAAAATTAGAAAGATAATAGAAAAGAGTAATGAAACTTAGAGTTGGTTTTTTGAAGAATAAACAAAATTGACAAACCTTTGGCTAGACTAAAAAAAGAGTTTGACTCAAATTAATAAAATTATAAACAAATGAGGAGATACTACAACTGATACCACGAAAATACAAAGGATCATAAGAAACTACCATAAAAATTACCCAACAGCAAATTAGAAGAAATGGATAAATTCCTAGAAACATACAACTTATCAAGACTGAATCATAAAGTAATAGAAAATCTGAACAGACCAATAATGAGCAAGGAAATTGAATTAGTAATGAAAATTTTCCCAACAAATGAAAGTCCAGAACCAGATGGCTTCACTGGTGAACGTTACCACACGTTAAAAGAATTACTAACAATCCTTCTCAAGCTCTTCCAAAAAATATTAAAAAGGAAAAAACACTTCCAAACTCATCTCATGAGACTAGCATTACCCTGACACTGGAACCAGGTAAGAACATTACAAAAAAAAAATTACAGGCCAAATATATGGACTCAGATATGTATAATATATGTGTGTGTGCGTGTGTGTATAATGTATAAATATCTGTGTGTATGTGTATAAATGTATATACATGTATAGATGTATGTATGTAGATATATGTTTATGTATGTTTATATATGTACTAGAGGCCCGGTGCACAAAAATTTGTGCATTTGGGGGGGTCCCTCAGCCTGGCCTGTGCCCTCTCGCAGTCTGGGACTCCTGGAGGGATGTCCACTTGCCAGCGGGGAGTAGGCCTAAGCTGCAGGCAGACATCCTTAGCGCTGCTGAGGAGGCAGGAGAGGCTCCCACCACCACCGCTATACTGGCAGCATCAGCCTGGCTTGTGGCTGAGCAGAGCTCCCCCTGTGGGAGTGCACTGACCACCAGAGGCAGCTCCTGCATTGAGCATCTGCCCCCTGGTGGTCAGTGTGTGTCATAGTGACCAGTCATTGCCAGTGGTTCTGTTGTTAGGGTCAATTTGCATATTTCCCTTATATTATATAGGATAGAGGCCTGGTGCATGGGTGGGTGCCGGCTGGTTTGCCCTGAAGGGTGTCCCAGATCAAGGTGGGGTTCCCTCTGGGGTTCCTGGCCAGCCTGGGTGAGGGGCTGAGCGTCATTTTCAGGCTGGCCACATCTCCTTCAGGAGGGGAGTCCGGCTGGGGTGTCTTGCCAGCCTGAGTGGCTGATGGCTGCTTGAAGGCTGGCCACAGCCCCTTCAGGTTGGGGTCCCTGCTGGAGTGCCTGGTGAGCCTGGGTGAGAAGTTGATGACTATTTGCAGGCAGGCCAAGCCCTCCAGTGGAGACCCTCACCCCATGAGGGTGTGGCCAGCCTGGGTGAAGGGCTGATGACTGTTTGCAGGCCCCTTCAGGGTAGGGTCCCCACTTGGGTGCCTGATCAGCCAGGGTGAGGGGCTGAGGGCCTTTTTCAGGCTGGTCACACTTCCTTCAGGGTGGGGGGTCCTGCTGGGGTGCCTGGCCAGTCTGGGTGATGGCTGTTTGCAGGCTGGCCATGGCCCCCAGTGACCCAAGCTCCCAGCAAGGCTGGCTGGAAGCAGGTATCTGGGATTTATTTATCTTCTATGATTGAAACATTTTTGTCTTGAGCAAAGGCCACAGCAGGCCAGGGCAGGCGAGAAGCTTGGCTTCCTCCATCACTGGGGCAACCAAGCCTCCTGCTTGCTCCAGCTCTGTGACTGCTGGCGGCCATCTTGGTTGGGTTAATTTGCCTATAGTCACTCTGATTGGCTGATTGGCATGGCTTGGGGTGTAGCGGAGTGATAGCAATTTGGATGTTTATCTTTTATTAGTGTGTGTGTGTGTGTGTGTATATATATATATATATATATATATATATATATATATATACACATATACATATATAATTAAATTGGTAAAATATGACCTGGAATTATTAGGCCACACAATTATTATGTAGGTGGGCAAGTACCTCCCATGTCAGTGAGATAATTAGAAAAACTAAAAAAAAATATGAGATCTGAAATAATGTATATTAATGTTCTTTGGAAAAGCATAAATATTCCTCAATTTTCATCATTCTTGGGAACCAAGTCATGTAGAAGATCATGTTTCCCACTAGAAAAATTAGATAATTGGTAGTTACATTGCTGACCAAATATTCAGAAGCAGGACACCATAAATATGAATGACAATGTGACTTAAACATCAATTATAACATTTCAAATTCTTTCAAACACTAGGCTAATGCTTCAATCCCTGGGGCAGGGGTGGGGGGGGGGGAGTGTATGGTTTATCCTCAACAAGAAAACTCTGTATTCAAAAACAACAGTACAGGATAGGTCAGTGGATTGATAAATATTTGTTGTGTGAGGCATTATGATTGATGCTTAAAGGAATTCAAAAAATGATTCATATCCTCAAGCAGATAGCTATTTCATCAGGGGAATTTACATATCTAAACTAATAAAAGCGAAATATTAAAATTAACCGTTTCTCCGAGACAGGGTAAGCCACGCCCACCAGCCAATCAGAGCGGCTGTATGCAAATTAGCCCAGCCAACATGGCGGCCGCTACTCTCGGACCTGAGTAAACAGCCCTTTCCATTGCGGCAGGAGGGAAAGTGAAGTTGAGCCCCTCAGCTCAGCTCTGATTAAACTGCCTCTAGCGAAACACAGCTTTTTGAAACATTGTAACAATCATAGAATCCTCCGGAGCTGAAGGAAAGAGCAGCTCCAGCCTAACTAGTAAAAGTAACAATTGTTTCATTGTAGACGCTGCGAGGTGAAGCAGCGGAGGCTTCGTTAGTAGTTAGAAGGCCGCCTTAAAGGAACAGTGTATCCATTACCCCAGGCCTTCAAGGAACAGTATCAATTATAGGAGAAAAAACTCCAGAACCTGCCTCCAGCCAGCCTTGCTGGGACGTTGGGTCAATGGGAGCTGTGGGCAGCCTTAAAGCCCCTCACCCAGGCTGGTCAGGCA
>PVJC01051104.1:0-11581 GCA_004026665.1 Murina feae | reverse complement strand
CATAATTAAAATGCCAAGAGCAAAAGACAAGGAGAGAATCTTAAAAGCTGCAAGAGAAAAGCAGTCAGTTACCTACAAGGGGGCACCCATATGACTGTCAGCTGATTTCTCAACAGAAACTTTGCAGGCCAGAAGGGAGTGGCAAGAAATATTCAAAGTGATGAATAGCAAGAACCTACAACCAAGATTACTTTACCCAACAAAGCTGTCATTCAGAATTGAAGGTCAGATAAAGAGCTTCACAGACAAAAAAAGCTAAAGGAGTTCATCACCACCCAACCAGTATTATATGAAATAGTGAAAGGTATCCTTTGAGAAGAGGAAGAAGAAAAAGTAAAGATAAAAATTATGAATAACAAATACATATCTATCAACAAGTGAACCTAATAATCAAGTGAATAAAAAAATCTGATGAACAGAATAAACTGGTGAATAGAATAAAATCAGGGGCATAGAAAGGGAGTGGACTGACAATTTTTGGTGGAAAAAGGGTGTTGGGGGTGTGGGAAAAGACCAGACAATAATCGTACACCTGCGGATGAGAACAGTGGGGGTGAGGGTAAGGGTTGAGGGTGGGGTGGGAACTGGGAGGAGGGGAGGTATGGGGGGGGGGAAAGAGGAACAACTGTAATAATCTGAGCAGTAAAGATTTTTTTTTAAAATTTAATTTTCCTGTTAAAATAAAAGAGAAAGAAACCTTTCCTCAACTTTTATTTATATTGGGAAAATAACAGCAGGTGAAACAGATTAAAATATTTTGAAGAAAGTAAAAGTAATAATTGCAATTGCAAATAATCATTACTATTCAAACAAATTTGATATAAATTTAGTGTCATACTTAACAATATAAGTGACAAATAATTCATTAGAGAAAGAAATCTTTTGGACACGTGGCAAAGTAATCCATGTCCTAATTTATGGTTCATCTCCAAATATAGTGGAGTCCTACTTTTATAATATAGCCTTAGTAGATGTAAAACTATCACATAAACAAGATAACAAGTAGCTTTACTTTTAAGTATCTTAAATATTATAAATTCCCTTATGAGAATTGGATGCTTTTTGTAATGTTTGTTTGTTTTGCAGTGTTTTGACTAAATTGGACCAATGTATTTGGGCAGTTTGACTATTCAGGATAATTATTCTGGTTTATTTTGTTTCAGAATGTTGATTTGTGGTTATGTTGGTCTGTTACTTGAGGCTTTCTTCAGTGAAAAACAGACATGTGCTCCTTTTTACCTATTAATCTGTTTCACAATATTCAAAATACAGTCAAGTTATTGAAGTAGGGGAATGGCATAACAGTATTTGTGTTTTGAAAGGTTGATCTGTCTGTTGTATAGGACAATTCCAACAACATCAGCATTGACTAGCGGTTAACTGTTAAAATTTATAAAAAGTGGAAACTATTGAATAATAAAATAAATAATTAAAAATTGTTAAAAATTATTTAATATGCAAATTATTGATAATGTGTATTTTGAAATTTATTCAGGTGTAGAAAGGATCTTGCAAAATTGTATTTTTATCTCATTTTTAAAAGATTCCCATTTTAGTGTTTACTTTATAATATTAATTATATAGTAAAATCTTGACATAATACCACAAACCAAATTAAAAAATCCAATGCATTATGATGGAGCTTGCACAGTTAAGCTGGCAAGTTTGGGCATTTGACTGAGAACCAAGTGATCTTGGTTTCATTTGAGTTGTAGTGCCACCTAGTGGTCATTCCAATCCTAGTTTAATAATCAATGGAGGCAATTCTACATACATGCTGTATGAAACTTCCAAGAGGATATTGGTTGATGCCCTTTGTGGACTTCATCTGGGACACCGGGCTTAGGAAATGCCCAAGTCCCAAGCACACTGGGACCCACCTAAGCCTCTCTGCTTCCTGCCTCCAACTTCCCTCACATTTCAACCCCCCTACCCCAAACTATAAAAAGGGAGATGAGAGGAAAACAGGAAACAATCAACAGCTGTATTACAACTAAATTTACATTATCATGAGTTTTATGTATTATTTAGTACTAAATATTAAATATATGTGGTATCCTATCTAATAAAAGAGTAATATGCAAATTAACCATCACTCCATGACAAATATGGCGGCGCCCATAGCGGTGGGGCAGGACGTTGGTGGCGTCATGCTGGCAATTGCCTCAGCAGGCATTGCCTCAGCAGGCATTGCCTCAGCAACCCATGAGCAGGTCTCACTGCCCTGGAGCAGGCAAGCACTGCCAGCAGGAAGCCTCCAGAAGGGCCTGCTTGCGGGTCACTGAGGCAATCGGGGAGCAGACAAGGCCACAGGCAGGGCCTGCCTGCTTCCCAGTCGCTGAGGGTGAGATTGGGGAGCAGGCAAATGTGGCCAACAGGCAGCACCCAGCCCTGGCCACAGCTCAAGGGAGAGAACAATATGCAGGCAAAGCCAGGAGCCTGAGAGATCAACACAGAGGGGTGCCTGCTCCACGGTGTGCCTGGGGGCAGGCCCCCAGCAGACAGACAAACACACACACACACAGAGGGCAACTGCTCTGAGCCTCAGATGCGGCTGGGGGCAGGCCCCCAGCGGACACACACACACACACACACACACACACACACACACACGGCACCTGCCAGACTGGGGCCATCAGTAGGACATCCGCTGAGGAGTTCCAGACTGTGAGAGAGGGCAGACTGGGCTGAGGGACCTCCACCCTCCACCCATGCATGAATTTTGTGCACTGGATATATTGCATATTTAAAATATTTCAACAAGCCTGGCTGGCACCAGAAGGTGGCTGGTTTGTTGCCTAGTCAGGGCACATGTCTAGGTTGTGGGCTTGATCTGCAGTAGGGGATGTGCAGGAGGCAGCTCATCAATGGTTCTCTCTCATGGATGTTTCTATCTCTCTCTCCCTCTCCCTTCCTCTCTCTGAAATCAATAAAAAACATATTTTAAAAAATATTGCTTTACATTTTGATTGATTGATTTTAGAGAGAAGTGGGGAGAGAGATAGAAAGAAACATCGATTTGTTGTTCCACTTATTTATGCATTTGTTGGTCAATTTTTGTATGTGCCCGGACTGGGGATTGAACCCATAACCCTAGTATATCAGGACGACATTCTAACCAACTGAGCTACCTTGCCTAGGGCAAGATTTGCTTTCTTTAAATATAAATAAATAAGTTTTTCAGTAATGTTATTGAACAATCAAAACAATTAGGAGACTCCCAATATAGAGAATAGATTTAAGGGATACAAGCCTAAAGGAAGAAAGGCAAGCTAGAACACTGTTGAAGTAATTTTGGCAAGAGATAGTGATAGTTGGAAAGTAGAATAATGGTAATAGGATTTGGAGGAAAGTGGATAGCTTTGATATTTAGGAGTCCATATCTTTAAAAGATACAAATGGAAGTATTTACAAGTAGATTGATATGATGTTAACATTTTCTTTAAAATAATCCAATCAGGGACAGGAGAAGCGGGAGGGATCGTTATAGATGAAATACTGACATGCCATATGCTGATAACTGTTGAAGTTGGGTGATGGGCATAAGGGAGTTCTCTAGTCTCTCTATTTTTGTATCTATTTGGAACTTTCCATAATAATAAGTTAAATAAAAAAATGCAGTGCCTGGGAATAATTCAAGAGAAAAAAATTCAGTTGAAAGAGAAAAATTCAGACCTCAGCAAAAGCAAAGAATTTGGGAGTGATCAATAGGTAGAAAGTTAAGTTAACGGGAGTTTTAAGAGTAAATGAGGTCACTTACGAATAAAAAAAGAGAAAGGAAGTTAAATTAGAATTATGCAGGCCAAAGGAAGAAAGTGTTCCAAGAAGGAGATATTAGTCTATGTTGTCAAATGCTGCTGAGAGGTCAAGAAAGGAAGGGCTGATCAATGTCTTTTGGGATTTAGTCATGTGAAAATCATTGGTGACTTGGTGAGAGGTTTTTAAGAGGCGGCGGCAAGACAAAGAGTATAGTGTATGTAGGTTTAGGACTGAGTGGGAGATAACCGAATACACTCAGCTGTATGAAAAACATCAAAAGTTTAGTGGAGAGAAATATGTGGGTACTTGAAGGAAGAATTCCTACTTAGAATAACATCAACTGCTCATTTATCGATATACTGCTAAAAAAGTGTGATTTCTTTAAATGATCTACTACCCTCCATTTATTCTGTCTGCACCCTCTTGCCAGATTTGAGTGTAGCTTTGACTGTGCCACTCTTCATATAAAATATTGCAGTGCTTCTCTGTTGTTTACTGAGGTCTGTACAAGCATCCCAGACTACTTTAAATGTTCCTTAACACCAGCCAAACTGAATCACTCAACTCTCCTTCAGGATGCTTTTCGTATATACTATTATTTCCAGTTAGAATATATCCTTCTTCTCCAATCTTTGTCTCTTCAAATCTAGTTCATCTTTCACACAGTGTCTCAGATGTAGTGTACATTCTCCGTCAGCTCCGGATCTACCTTCTCTCCACTGGAGTAGATATGATCTCTCCCTTCCCTATATTTTTCCAGTGCATGCTATTTACATATTTAATCTGGCACTCGTAGGATTTTGCTTTGCTTGTAATTTTCTGGGTTATTATATTTTTTCTACATCCACAGATTGTACATACTTGAAACTGACTTTGTCTTCCTCATCTTGGTGTCACATAAGTAAATAACACAGTATCTTGCACAAAAATATCTTTTTGAATTAAATCGGATTCCCAATTTATTGTATATAATGTTTGTTCTAATTCTGCCTTTTAGAATTACAATGTTATTCAGCTATTGCCTTTCATATAATAATTGTAATTTTTATAATCTTTCTTCATATGATCCAAAAATAATACCTAACATTTATTACTTTCTGATCATTTTTCACCTTAAGGTTTAAAAGATATATTTTCATACATTTTGGAATATCTTAACCATACAGATACAAATCTAATCTAATAAAAGAGTAATATGCAAATTAACCCTCACTCTGTTACACCTAAGCCACGCCCACCAGCCAAGCCATGCCTACCAGCCAATTAGAGCGACTATATGCAAATTAACCCAGCCACAGAGCTAGAGCAAACAGGAGGCCAGTGATGGAGGAAACTACCTGCCTAGGCCGGCTGTGGCCTCCACTCAAGGCAACAAAGTTCTAATTATAGAAGATTAATAAACCCCAGAAACCTGCTTCCAGCCAGTCTCGCTGGGACCATGGGTCAATGGGAGCTGTGGCCAGCCTGCAAACAGTCCTCAGCCCCTCACCCAGGCTGGCCAGGCACCCCAGTAGAGACCTGAACTCTGAAGGGGATGTGGGCAGCCTGAAAATGGCCCTCAGCCCTCACTCAGGATGGCCTGGCACGTCAGCAGGTAGAAATTCTCTGAGGGGTCCCAGACTGTGAGAGGGCACAGGCCGGGTGCACAAATTTTTGAAAAAAATTTGCATCCCTTCCTGCCCCCCAAGTGCACAAATTTTTGTGCACCAGGCCCCTAGTAGTAATATAACACCCATCCAAATATAACCAATGTTAAATTTGTCATGATTAATTCAGGTCTTATTAAAAGAAAACCCTCACAGATATTCTGAAGCCTCCTAATTTCATTTTCTGTCCCTTCTTCAATGGTATAGCAGTTTTGAAGTTGATGCATATCCTACCTAGCCATTTTTATACTTTTAGCATTATATATATATATCATACACACACACACACAACTCACATGAAGTCTTTTTTTTTTTGTGGTTTTATAATGAAATGTAAGTGATATATTCCTTTGCAATTTGCTTTCTTCCCCCTTAACATCATTTTCAGGATTTATCTTGGTTGCCATGTGATGCATAATTCATTCACTTTAAGAAATTATATTCTGGTTTATGACTCTACCACCTCTTATTTAATCTTTACCATAATCTTGTGAGGTAGATATTATTAAATTCCATTTTATAGATGAAAAACTGAAGTATGGAGAGGTTAAGTAACTTGACCTAGATAATACAATTTCTAAAAGATTGAATGAGAGCCCTAGTCAGTTTGGCTCAATGGATGCAGTGTTGGCCTGAGGACTGAAGGGTCTGAGGTTTGATTTCAGTCAAGGGCACATGCCCAGGTTGTGGGCTTGATTCCTAGTACGAGGCCTGCAGGAGGCAGCTGATCAATGATTCCCTCTCATCATTGATGTTTCTATCTCTCTTTCCTCCCTTACTCTCTGAAAACAATAAAAATGGATTATCTATACTAATAAAGAGCTAATATGCTAATGGTTGATACACATAATGGTAATGACCAGGTCATTAACATATTAGCTGGGATGTTGCTCCAGAGACAGGGTGGAAGTGGGGAGGCATCTGGAGGAGGTGAGACCATCCTGACTGGGGGAGGACAAGGATGAGAGTGCATAGGGACCCCCTCACCAGTCCTTCGCCACCCACTGCTCACACTCAGAATGCCCTGCATGGCCCACCTGCCAGGGGAAGGAGCACAGTTCAGGGCACTCAGAGTGTAAGGGGAAGGACAGGCAGGAGGCTTCCACACTCTCCTCTAGCGTCATGACAGGGCAGAGCCACCGCATTGTTCTGGAGATGGGGTGGAATTGAGGGGCACCCAGAGAAGGCAGGACCAGCCCTAAGCGACTCAAGGGACTGAGGGCTTGAAGTAGCCAGAGAAGGCCAGAGGGCTTGGGGGCTGGGCCACGCATGCTGGAGCTATGCATGGACAGATTCAGGTATTACGGCAGGGCGGCGCAATTTCAAACTGTGTGCTGGGTTCCTAGTTCTATATAATAAAAGCCCAGCAACCATTATAGTGTAATGACCAGAACAACCAGAATGATTATAGCCTCTCGCCCCTGCTGACCCCACCCCCAAGGATGCCCCTCCACCCTGATCAGGGGCAGGGCTGGCCGGAAAACTGCCCATGACTCCTGGCCCCGGCTGGCCCCACCCCCCAATGGGTACCCTAAGCCCAGATTGGGGGGCACCCATTTGGACAGGCTGCCCATCAGCCAATCAGAGCGGCTGTATGCAAATTAACCCAGCCAAGATGGAGGCCAGCAGCTATGGAGCTAGAGCAAACCAAAGGCTTCTGTTGCAACTGCCTGCCTAGGCTGGCTGAGCCTCTGCTCATGGCCATGCCCACCAGCCAATCAGGCTGGCTGAGCCTCTGGTCACGGTAACAATGTTTCAATTATAGAAGCCACGGAGCTGAAACTAACAGGAGATTTTGTTACCTGCCTAGGCCTCAGCTGAAAGCAACAGTGTTTCAATTATCTAAACTAATAAAAGTGTAATATTGAAAATGACCATTTCTTTGGGATGCCTAAGCCACGCCCACCAGCCAATCAGAGTGGCTGTATGCAAATTAACCCAGCCAAGATGGAGGCTGGCAGGGCAGCTCTGCACTGGGAGCCTCTTTGGCCAGCACAGCTGTGCCGGGTATGTTAGCTCAGTTGGGGAGGGGGTCCGGCCTGGGGCCTCCTCGGGGCATCCAGGAGCTCCTGTCCTGGGCCTGCTACCTGGCTCTGCCCCAGAGGCCTCTGGGGGACATGCAGGAGCACCTGTCCTGGCTCTGCTGCCTGGCTCCGCCCCCCGGGGCCTCTGCAGGGCATGCCAGAGCGTCTACTGCACAAAGTGGAGCATCCGGAGCCAGTCCACTGACCGGCTCCACTCCGGGTGTGTTTGCTCAGCAGCAGGGCCCCACCAAGGGATCCTGCACCAGCGTCTGCCCCTGGCTCGCCACCCAGCTCTGCGCCAGGTATGTCCCCTCAGCGGTGGGGGCCCACCAGGCATGTGTGATCGTGGGCCCTCCGGTGGGAAATGTCCATGCCTACACTCACCAGCCCTCCCACCCCCCAGTGCACGAACCCTGAAGGGGCTGTGGGCAGCCTGAGAATGGCCCTCAGCCCCTCATGCAGGCTGGCCAGGCACGCCAGCAAGTGGACATCACCCCCCAGGTGTCCCAGATTGCAAGAGGGCACAGGCTAGGCTGAAGGACCCCCACCCCCCAGTGCACAAAAATTTGCATAAAAAGAGGTAATATGCAAATTAACCCTCATGCCCTCACAAGATGGCTGTCTATGACCAGGCTGGCAGGGGAGTTAGTAAGGAATGACCAATGACTGAACAAGCAGGCTGTATGGGACAACCAGGCCAGCAGGGGGGTTAGTGAGGGATGACTGAACAGCAGGCTGTGTGGGGTGACCAGGCCAGCAGAGAGAGTTGGGGGCAACCAGGTTAGCAGGAGCAAGTTAGGGGTGACCAGGCTGGCAGGGCAGCAGTAAGACAAGACCAGGCTGGTGGGGGGCGGGCGGTTAGCAGTGACCAGGACAGCAGAAGCAGTGCAGTTGTGGGTGACCAGGCCAGTGGGAGGGCAGTTGGGGGAGATTAGGCTGGCAGGGGGGCAGTTAGGGATGACCAGGCCAGCAGAGGGGGGCAGTTGGGGGCAACCAGGCCGGCAGGGGGGCAGTAAGGGTTGACCAGTCTGGCAACGGGGGCAGTTAGGGGCAATCAGGCTGGCACACAGAGGCAGTTAAGGACTACCAGTCAGGCAGGTGAGCAATTAGGAGCCAGTGGTCCAGGATTGTGAGAGGGATTTCTGATCCTCAGGATCGGGCCTAAACCAACAGTGGGACATCCCCCAAGGGGTCCCAGATTAAAGAAGATGCAGGCTGGGCTGAGGGGATCCCCTTACCCCCCTGCATGAATTTCATGCATCTGGCCTCTATAGCTTACCCTGCCACCACTCCAACCTAACCCACCAAAGGCTCCTGAAAACACAAAATTAGATCACTGATTCAGGCTAGCAGTTCAAAGTATAAAGCCTCATTCACACATGAGGAGAGGTTAGGGAACTCACACTAGGGAACTCTGGGCTGAGGCCAGGGCTCATGCTCTCGCCACTGCTCACTTCCCGACGTTGGCTGCACTCATCTGCTTCTTGCCTTACATGAGGGACTTGCCCCAGTCTCTAAGATTTATGATCGCTCATGTGTTGCAGAAAGACCAAAAAAACTAAGCGAGGCTTAGAAGAAGTGGAGAAATCATAGTTTTAATAACATGCGCGGACTCTGGGGTGTCCTAAATCCCAAATCCAGAGTGGGGGTCGCACACAAGAACCTTGCTTTATAACTGCCCCTCGAGTTCATTGATTTGCAAATATACTCCCTCCCCCCAAGGCCCTGAAGGGAGTATTCTGTTCATATACCCTTCCCCCAGGTGTGCTTAGGTTTGGGCTCAGAACAAAGCCCCTGCCTTACCACAGGGCTTTGTTTGGTTTTATGGCCTAGCATTCCTTGCAAAACCAGTCTTCCTCCTCACGTGGAGGAATGGGGTTTTTAGCTCCACATTTTGACCCAGAGCTATCCATGGGAGAAAAATCATTAGTTCTGATTCTGTGCAGGGAAGGCTAATTGCTAGGAAAGGCAGTTGATGCCTTCTTCTAAGCAAAACCATAGGCCATTCTGAAGATGGGACCCCCTTCACTTTGACCACCGGCCCCAATCCGTTATTTCAGTCAGAGAGCCCAGTGGGATATGGCGTTCACGAAGTGCACAGGATGTTACCGTGTCTCAGAGGAGGCATGCATGCTGTGGATGCACAAATGAAAGCTCAGAAAAGTCACCCTTTTGGGGTCCTGTGGTGCATCCAGGCAGAGACAAACTGATCACCAACAGCCAAGCACTAGACTCTGTTCCTTCCTCACCCGTGGCCTCCAGCTCCAGACTGGCACTCCCTGTGGCAGGATACAAAGAGAGCCTGTCTCAAATCTTTGCAGAGAGGGAATGCTCAGGAGGTCAAGATAACGGAAACCTAAGGACCCAAATGTTGGGGCCCATGACGCCAGGGTCTGCTCAGCCCAAGGCCAAGGGGAGCTCAGACCAAGTTCTGATCCAATTCCTAACCTGGTCGCGACCTGCCATCTGGGGCATCCAGGGCCCCAGCGCACTGGAGTGTGTAACGCTGGGGGTGGGGTGGGGGTGGGGCGCGTGCTCTGGAGGCGGAGGGCTCACTCCAGCCCCTAGGGCTCTCCACCTGGCGCCCTTCCCTCCCGGAGGCGCTCAACCCCAGCTGTGCTAGCAAAGCCCCTTTGCTGGGGCGAGAATGCAGAGGGCAGGCCTCGGGAGGGGGGCCCGCCTGTGGCCTCCGTTGAGGTTGTTTGCACACATATAATTAGCTGTAATTATCCCAGGTTTTCAGTTCAGAGTTGCACCTGGAGGGAACACGCCCAGGGAGCCGCTGCTCCATTGAATGAATGAGCCCTCTTACCGGCTGGGAAGCTCTATTCCGCCTCCCCGCCCCCACCCCGCCCCCACTCCCACCCCCAGACAGCACCCTGTGTTGTGTGTCTGTGTTTGCCCTGGCTTGGGGATATCTTTGTCTGCCCTCGGTTGTGTGTCCTCACTGGCCACTGTTTGCGAGTACCAGGCACCCATGAGGAGAGGAGGGGTGGCAAGTCCTACATAAGCAGGGGCCAAGACCAAAAATCCCTGTGATTTTGAATGTAATTGCCAAACCTAGGTGTCCTAAACTGCTCTGTCTCCTCGTCCCCCTCAGTCATTTCGAACCTCAGCCACCAGCGCTCCTCTCCTGCAAGTGGCATAGCCAGGGCTCAGAGAGGTTAGGTAACTCACATTAGGCCGCTCTCCAGAGCCTAGGTTCGGTATTTGGGCTTCAGGCTTTGCTCAAAAACAGAAGGTGTGTGGAGACTTGGAAGGGAATGCCTCCAGGTCCTCCTCTGTCTGGTCTTTAATCCCTAGCCCTTAGTGACCCTGGTTCTGAGTACTCGGTCTATTGCCGACCACATCCTTCCAGCCTTTTCCCTGAAGCCAGTTCAGCCATGTCTATGCTGAACGGAACCAGAGCACAGAGGAGAGCAAGCTCAGCCCCAGGGCCTTAGTTGCAGGTGGAGGGATCAGCCTTCCTGAAGCAGGATTTCTCAGCACATTTGCTCTGCCCTTAGGGCTGACTTCCTCCCTTAGTCTTTCAGGGTTTTCTATGTCTGTCTGTCTCGCCCTATGCATCTCTCTCCCTGTTCTTTGCTCTCTGATCCTGTTTACTCATTCCCCATGTCTTGATGGGTCTTTTGTCTCTGTCTCTCACTGGATCTCTGCCCTTGGAGAACACCCCTGCTGCCCCCGCAAAGGAACACACACCAGCAGAATCTGCCTTTTCAATAAAAAATGACAAGTGGGAAAGAGAGTGAATTAAAAGCATTAACTTAAAAACAATCCATGTGTCTGCAAGTGTGTTCCAAATGGCAGCACTTCGGGTGGGAGTGACAGGGACGGGTTGTGTTGGCCACATGTTCTAGAGCTTCAGACACAAAGTGTAGGGGGCTCAGCACCTGGCTATGGACCCCTCCCACTAGCCACCTGGGATGGCAGTGTCTGGGGAAGGGACTTAGTCTTGATGGAGTCAACAGACCTCCCGAAGTTCCCCGTTGCTCAACCACCCTTTTCCCAACCGACCAATAGGGATGCAGAGGAAATGACCCAAGTCTGACTGCATCCCGCCCCCTTGCACAACCAACCCTGACCCTTCCCTCGACCAATCACACACTACCCCACCCACCAACTCCCAGCCCAATAAAAGCCCCCGTCCTCCTG
>PVJC01051103.1:0-11429 GCA_004026665.1 Murina feae | reverse complement strand
AGAGAGAGAAGAGAGAGAGAGAGGGGAGGGGAGGGGAGGGGAGGGGAGAGAACCTGGTAAGTCAGAGCCCAAAGAGGACAGATGCCAAGCTTTCAAGCTGCCATTATCCTCAGTTTCCACATATATATTGGGAAATATTCCAGACAATCCCAGGAGTCGAGCAAAGGGTGCATGGCCTCGCATTCACATCACCCAGATAGAACAGTTATCAGGATTCTGCCACTCCTGTTTGGCTTCCACTCTTGCCCCCACTTTTTCCTTTGTGAAGCGTTTTAAAGCAGATCCCAGCCCTGACCGGTTTGGCTCAGTGGGTAGAGCATCGGTCTGTGGACTGAAGGGTCCCAGGTTCGATTCTAGTCAAGGGCATGTACCTTCGTTGCAGGCGCATCCCCAGTGGGGCGTGTGCAGGAGGCGGCTGATCGATGTTTCTAACTCTCTATCCCTCTCCCTTCCTCTCTGTGGAAAATCAATAAAATATATTTTTTAAAAAATTAAAAACAAATAAAAGCAGATCCCAGACAGCACATCTTTCACCTTTTCACACTTCAACATGCATCTCAGAAAACTGGACTTTTTTTTTTTTTGCACGACTGCAATGTTATTATCCCACTTGGAAAAAGTTACTATTTTTTTGGTATATCCTCCCAATACCCAACCTATATTCCCATTTCTCTGGTCTCTGTTTGCTCGCATTCTTGCAACTCCATTAATGCCCTGCCTGGGGCTCTTGCCCCTCCCTGCAATTTTCCTGTTATTCTCAGGATAGGTTTCCTGACTAACCGCCTTCAGTTTCTAATAACCCACCTCACCCAGTTTCCAGTGGACTCCTACACCCCGCCCCCACCTGCACTTGGACCCACCCCTTACTCTGGCTGACCTTGACAAGGAGGCATAAATATTCCATTCCGTCTACTCCGTCGGGCTGTTGCCATTTTGGTCTCAGCTCTTCTGCTCACAGATGTAACAATGAATTTATAGTTCTTTACCACCATGGGCCTCCTGCATTCCCCTTCAGCACTAACTGCCTCAAAAATGTTTACAATCGTTTTATTTGAGTCAGGATTCAAATAAGGTCCTGAGATCCTTTCACCAGCTGTTCAAATGGGTAAGTCATTTGGGGGCGAACCATGATTAAAGTCACTGTCCCCCGCTTGCCCCCCCCACCCCCCCACGGGCCTAATCAAGCCAGGGAACCTAGCAATGAAGACGGGATTGTGAAGCTGAGATCTGCTCACCAGGGTGTTTTTTAATTGTTGTTGAAGTTTTATGATGGCTATTTTAAACATATACTAAAGAAGAGAGACTGGAAAAATGGATCCTCCAAACCTCAGCCCCCAATAACTCATCCTGCTTCAACCATTAGCAACATAATGGCCAGGCTGAGCAGTGTGCACTTACAACTTCTTTCAGACACCAAATTCTCAAATCTCAGCTTTTTTTGTCCCCACGCTGCCTCCCCAAAAAGTTGGTTCAATGCAGCAACCCCTAAGTGTTTCAGCTTCCAAGTTCAGGCTCCTTGGGAACCGCTGGCTAGGGAGCTGATAAACACCCTGGGGTGTAAGATCCGTGGTTCTCAAACTTAGATAAGCATTGGAGCAGTGGTTCGCAACCTTCTGGCCCTTTAAATACAGTTCCTCACGTTGTGACTCAACCATAAAATTATTTTCATTGCTTCTTCATAACTGTAATGTTGCTACTGTTATGAATCATAATGTAAATATCTGATATGCAGGATGGTCTTAGGCGACCCCTGTGAAAGGGTCATTCCACCCCCAAAGGGGTCGCGACCCACAGGTTGAGAACAGCTGCATTGCAGTCATCTGGAGAGTTTTCAAACCTACTGATGCCCCGGTCTGCCCCCCGGAGATTCTTTTTATTATTTTTTATTTTTTTTAATTGTTTTATTGCTTAAAATATTACAAAGAGTAGTACATATGTCTCCTTTTTTTCCCCCTTGACCTTCCCCTGGCCTCCCCTACCCCACAGTTTTGTGTCCATTAGTTATGTTTATATACATATGCTTATATGCATGCATAAAAGCCCTTTGGACCCTAACCGGTTTGGCTCAGTGGGTAGAGTGTCAGCCTGCGGACTGAAAGGTCCCAGGTTCGATTCAGGTCAAGGGCATGTACCTTGGTTGTCGCACATCCCCAGTAGGAGATGTGCAGGAGGCAGCTGATGGATGTTTCTCTCTCATGGATATTTCTAACTCTCTATCTCTCTCCCTCCCTCTCTGTAAAAAATCAATAAAGTATATTTAAAAAAAAAAAAAGTCCTTTGGTTGATCTCTAACCCCACCCGCACCCCCAATCCGCCCCGGCCTTCTTGGAGTGGTCTGACTGTCTGATGCTGCTCCCGGAGACTCTAACAGCCGCAGCCCAGGGGGTGGCCTGGGCGGGAAGAGCTGTAGCAGTTCCCCAGGCGCCCCACCCCAGCGCGCGGGAGCCCCGCACGGCCGACCCTTCTCCAGCTCCCGCAACCCGAGCTCCACGGGTTAAGTCGGAGCTCCTCGGGGGCCGCGGGGGGAGCGCGGGGAGGAGGAGGGGAGCTGGGGCGCGGGGCGTGGCTCCGGCGGGGCGTGGCTGGAGGGACGGCGGGAGCGGCCATAGGCTCGGCGCCCGCGATTCAAGCGGAACCGCCCCGTCTTTTCAAAACAAAGAGGAGAGACTGGAGGCGTGCGCGGCGCGCGGGGCGCGGAGCTGCTCGGATTGGCCCGGCCTCGGGGGCTGCAGACCCGTCGGGCGAAGATGGAGGGGAGCCCCGAGGGCGGCTGTCTCTCGGGGCCCGGCGGCCTCCAGGCCCACGCGGAGACCACGCAGGCCTGGGAGGAGCTGCTGAGCCGCCTGCAGGAGACCCTGGAGGTGCTGTCCCCGCAGGAGCTGCGCGACTTCCGCTCCATCCTGCAGAAGGTGGACGTGGAGCCGCGCGTGACGGCGCTCAAGCTGGAGCTGGAGGGCGGCAGCACCCGGGGGCTCGCCCGGCTCCTCGCCAAGCACTACCACCCGTGGGCCGTGACGCGCGTCGTCACCAAGGTCCTGCGGCAGCTGCCCCGCACCGACCTGCTGCCGCGCTGGCAGAGCGACCCCGCCGACAGCCTGGGTGAGCCTGACGCCGGCCCGGGGCGCGGGGAGCGCCGGCCCGAGGTGTTCCTCGCGGGGCGCGGGCTCCCGCCCTGCCGGCCCGCCCGGGGCTTCCCAGGCGGGTCCCCAGGGGCCCCTCGGCGGTGTCTGAATCCGGAGGGTTGAGCATGGAGGGACTAATTAAACCTGCGGCGGGGAGGTGGGGAGGGGTGGAAAGGGCTGGGGTGGGGTGGGGGTGGGGGTGGGACCCGGGGGTGCGTGGACAGGATAGGCACCATTTCCAGGCCAGGAATCCCCGCGTCCAGCCGACGAGCAGCCATCGGGATCTGCTGGTGCATTTGGAGGCGGGCACGGAGATCAGGCCCGAGATGCATTGTTAACGAGGACCTCCAAGGGGTTGTGATGTGGGAGGTTTTTAAGTGAGCCAGGAGCACCCTGGTGTTGGACTCCCCTCCGCCACATCTCCGGAGGGTGTTTGGGGGAGGGAGGGCTTCGCCTCCTTGCACACCGTTAGCTCATGGCCATAAATCTGGAAGATGTATAGGATCAAGACACGCAGCAGGAAAACAGGTTGAGGGAGGTTAGTCCCTCCACTCCCCAGGTTAATAAGGGTGTGTGTGTGTGTGTGTGTGTGTGTGTGTGTGTGTAATATATGAGTGAATGGAGAGAGGGAGGGAGGGAGAGAGAGAGAGAGAGAGAGAGAGAGAAGGCAGTGTTTATATGGGAGGCTTTGAGGTGGACACTAAGATGTACTGTCCCTGGCCGGTGCCCTCGGCCTGCTGATGACCTACGGAGGGAGCCGTTGCTGATTTTTGCAGGTTGGCAATGGATGAGAACTGTAATTGCCAACAAACAAGGCCTGTAGGCGGGATTCTGGTCCCACTGACCTTTGATTCCCCCTTGGTTTGCTGCACCTGCACAGGCTTACATTTACATTGTCCCTCTCTGTTAGTCGTTTATGCATCCCAGTTTAATTACCATTTCCTTTACATACTTCATCTTCTCCTTATTGAGGTCTTGGTCTCCTCCTCAGGCAGTGCACGTGCCTAGGATCAATTAGTCCTTGTCCTTTTAACTTCTAGCCGGAGTCTTTCTGTCCCTGAACCTCACTGGGGTCGAAGGGAGTTCTGGTTTAGGTTTCCAGCCTCATGAGTTGGGGGGAGGGGGCAATCCTAATCCAAGGAACCTGTTCTAAAATGAGATGGAAGCCTGCTGGACCCCAAAACGTAAGAGGCCATTGAAATACTTGGGAGGAGCTTGATTCAAAAGAAAAAAAAAATAATGCCCTTTTTCTGTTCTCTTTCCATGAAAATTCCTTCAGGGATCCCAAGGAAAACTCTAAAGAGAAGCTATGACTGTGTGGACGGCGACTTGGTAAATCTCATCTCTCTTACTCCCGCACTGCACACGGGTTATTATAGCTAGTATCTGGCCACCACTGGAACCTCTCAGTGCTGCTCCTGTTGGGTTAAAGGTGACTCACTACCTGTGTGCTTATCTCCAGTGGTCAGATCGCACTGCTTTCTTCAAACTACTGTTACTAGTATCTCTATTTTGCAAGCCCAAGAAAGTGACCACTGGAGATAAAACACTGTTTGCATGGCCTTAGGTGTATTTTAAATTGTTGTTTAAGTTTTACTATGGATATTGGAAACGTATGATAAAGTAGAGAGACTGGAAAAATGGCTCCTCCAAGCCCCAGGCCAGCATACTTATCCTGCTTTAGCAATTAGCATAACGGTCAGGCCTGTTTTATCTGTCCCACCCCCCTCCCCGTTATTTTAAAGCAAATCCAGATAGCTTATCATTTTCATCTGCATATACTTTATTTTAGTCTGTATCTCTGAGAAAGCTTTTCTTCAAAACAGAACCATAATTCCCCTAATTCTACCTAAAACAAATCCCTTAAACTTGGCAAAGAAGCAGTCAGCATTCAGAAATCCTTGACTGGTTCCTAGGTCTTTTAAAGTTGGTTTGTTGGAATCAGAACTCTGGTCTGCACAACTACATTTGACTGGTTTGTCTCTTAAGACTTCTCCCTGGCCCTGACCGGTTTGGCTCAGTGGATAGAGTGTTAGCCTGGGGACTGAAGGGTCCCAGGTTCGATTCTGGTCAAGGGCATGTACCTGGGTTGTGGACACATCCCCAGTAACAGGTGTGCAAGAGGCAACTGATCGATGTTTCTCTCCCATCGATGTTTCTAGCTCTCTGTCCCTCTCCCTTCCTCTCTGTGAAAAATCAATAAAATATATTTAAAAAAAAAAAAAAGACTTCTCCCTGCCCTGGCCGGTTTAGCTCAGTGGGTAGAGCATCGAACCCAGATAAAAGGTCTCGGGTTCGATTCTGGTAAAGGGCACTTCAGTACCTCCATTGCAGGCTCTTCCTCGCCTGGACCCTAGTCCGGTCATGTGCAGAGTGCAGGAGGCAACCAATCGGTGTGTTTCTCTCACATCGCTATTTCTCTCTGTCTTTCCCTCTCTCTTCCATTCCTCTAAAAATCAGTGGGAAAATATCCTTGGGTGAGGATTTAAAGAAAAAAACCCCTACAAAAAAGTCTTCCTTTTTTAACCTTTTTCTGTTGCATATATGTTGAAGGAAACAGATTGTCCTGTATAATGTCCCATATTGTGCATTTTAATGTCTACAAACAATCCTGTGTTGTCATTTACCACTTTCCTCTGTCTGTCCTACTTCCTGAAACTGATAGCAATGGTTGGAATTTTCTGAGATTGGCCAGGTCTGAGAAAGGTATTTGAATGAATTATAAATCAAGTCATGCCTGCCCCGCAGAACTGGTAAGAGAGGCCATCACTATTGTGCCCCTGATCTGAACTGGGAAATGTCACCATTAATCCCAGAAGAAACTCATCCTATATAATAATAGAGATACATGCAAATTAGCCCTCACTCTGCTATGCTAAGCCACACCCACTGACCATGCTCACCAGCCAATCCAGAGCAATATGCACATTAACCCAACACTAAGCCACGCCCACTGGCCACGCCCACCAGCCAATCCAGAGTGACATGCACATTAACCCAACAAAGATGGCAGAGGTCAGCTGGGATACTTGCGTTGCAGCCACAACTACCACTTAAGCATTCGGCTCTGGCTGCTCCAGGCCTGTTGGAGACTCAGAAGGCAGGTGAGACAGAGAAGACCCGCTCCAGCGCCTGAGGCTAGCTTCTGCTGGGAGTTGAAGAAGCCGCCTGTCCATGATCACAGGTGCGGGGGAGAAATCGCCTGCGTGTGATGGCACGTGTGGGGGGGAAGCTGCCTGTCTGTGATCACGGACAGGCGGGGGACAAGAGGGGGACAAGTGGCTTCTCTACCGTGCCTGCGATCATGGATAGGTGGCTTCTCCCCCACACCTGCAATCATGGACAAGCAGCTTCTCCCCTGCGGCTGTGATCACAGACAGGATCGGGCCTAAGCCAGAAGGTGGACATCCCCCAAAGGGTCCCAGACTGCGAGAGGGCACATGCCGGGCTGAGGGACCCCCTCCCCCCAGTGCACAAATTTTTGTGCACTGGGCCCCTAGTTGTTTCATATTCTGTTGACCCTTGAACAACACAGGTTGGAACTGCGCGGGGTCCACTTACACAGGGAGTTTTCCACTGGGCAGTGCAGTTCCAACCCGCGTTCAGGATCCGCCATCCTGGTGTATTTGGCTTTCTGAGTGGGGGTTGATCTAAATGTTGTTTCTTGGCTTTGCTGGAAAACAGGACTGCTACGACCTGAGAGGCAGGCGGAACGCTTTCCTCATGTGTGTGAAGAAGAACAGGCCGGGGTCTGACCGGGATGTTGTTCTAATGAACCGATGGCTTGGCCAGTGCCAGTTTGACTATACGTCGTGCATCGACCCTGACAGAAAGGTAACAGATTAAAAACAGAAATGAAACATTGTAGCTGGGATTTTATAACCTTCCTTCCTTTTTTTTTAGATAAATAGTTGGGCCGGACTGGCATGGCTCAGTGGTTGAGCGTGGGCTTATGAACCAGGAGGTCACAGTTCAATTCCCAGTCAGGGCACATACCTGGGTTTCAGGCTCGATCCCCAGGGGGGCCATGCAAGAGGCAGCCAATCAATGATTCTCTCTCATCATTGATGTTTCTATCTCTCTCTCTCTCCCTTCCTCTCTAAAATGAATAAAAAATATATTTTAAAGAGGAAAAATTGGTGGTTCAGTACCTTGGCAAGAACCAGGACCTGCTGAGCAGTGACCTGTATATCCTGATGAAATTATTGGTACTTTTATAATCGGATGTGTGACACCCCGTCCAGTCAAGCAGGTCCTCTTGGGGTTCAGTCTTAGCTGAGCTGTGCAGTTGAAGAGGGAAAGGGAACTCAAGAAGATGTCCTAGGCGACATGGACAAGGAGGTCCAAGGATGAGCTGTGAGTCCAGAGTGGGCAAGGTCCAGGACATCTGGGAGAAGGGAAAACCAAGGGAATGGCTTTGAGAGGTCAGCAGGAGGCCGGGTCAAGGGGTTTCAGCAACATTGGAGCCCCTGGCCTTTGAAAAGTCCTTGTGGGACTTACCTGGAACCATGTGAGAGGAGCGTCACTGAGACCCTGGGCAGAACGGCATTGTGACTTAAGTAGATGACACAGAAAAAATAAGATTAATGAGCAGTGGGGTGGCTGGGAACTCCATTTTGATCTCTGACCCTAGCTCAGTAACGGCCTAGAGCTGCCCATATTCTCGGACAAAGACATCGGAAAGCCCTTTAAGACCCCAGAGTCACGGCTAATGAGCATCAGGGAGCAGCATAGCAGAGGGGCTGCGAGTGCATTGCGGACGCCAGAGTTGGAAACCTGTCTCTTGCTGGTTGTGTTACTGTAAATCTGGTTCTCAGCTGACGGTGACTTTGTCCCCCAGAGGACATTTGGCAATGTGTGGAGACATTTTTGGTTGTCACAACTGATAACAAAAATGGGGAGGGGGGGGGACTATTTCCTTCATAAATAAAAAGTGCCTACAAATCAAAAAGGAAAAAGCCCCAACAACCCAACAGAAAAATGTGCAAAGGATATGGAAGACAGCAAGTGGCGTCCAGTGGGTAGAAGCCAGGGAATGCCCAAGACAGCCACTTGCAGCAGAGAGTGTTCTGGCCCCCAATGTCAATAATACAGTTGCTTTAGAAACCTTGCCTTAAATTAATTGACTACTTTCTTTCTGTGTGTGTGTTAATCCTCACCCGAAGATATTTTCCCATTGATTTTGAGAGAGAGTAGAAGGGATGGGGTGAGACCGAGAAACATCGATGTGAGAGAGACACATCACTTGGTTTCCTTCTGAATGGGCCTCGAGAACAGGCCCTGGTGGGGGCCCAGGATCAAGCCTGCAACCGAGGTACGTGCCCTTGACCAGACTCAAACCCCAGGACTCTTCAGCCTACAGGCCGACACTCTGTCCACTGAGCCAAACCAGCTAGGGTTCATTGACTACTTTCTTACCTCTGCCAGGGGGGTGATGATAGTAAATTCTCTTGTAGGGTGCTTGTGAGGATGGAATAAGCTTCTATGTATAAAAGTTCTCAGAATAAAGGCTGACTTATAGTTAAGTGCTCAGTTTTGATTTTACTATTCTGAAGCTAAAAACAGGCTCCTTCATTTTCCCCAAGGATTGTACCAGAGTTTCTTCCGAGTTACATGATTTTTCATCTAAGTCCCTTCCATTCGGATGGCAGATAATTGCTAATGTTCTTTTGGTTTATTCTCTGAAAGATCTGGAAGTAGGCCCTTTCTCAGTATCCTGTCAACCTGTGGGCGGAAGGATCCCAGATTCAATTCAGGCCAAGGGCACAATATAAATATTTCGTAATCTTACTGGCAAAAGTATTTCACTGTTTTCAGTTTCATTTTCTAGGTCATTAGTTCAGTTGAACATCTTGTGGCCATTTTTCCCCTTCTGTAAAATATCTGTTTTTTTCCCCCACTGGACTTTTTTTTTTTTTACATTTTTATTGATTTCAGAGAGGAAGGGAGAAGGATATAGAGAGAGAAACATCAAGGATGAGAGAGAATCACGGATCAGCTGCCTCCTGCACTCCCCCTTCTGGGGATCTAGCCCACAACCCAGGCATGTGCCCTTGGCCTGAATTGAACCTGGGATCCTTGAGTCCACAGGTTGGTGCTCTATCCATTGAGCAAAACTGGTGAGGGCTGGATTTTCTTTTTCTTATTCTACAGTTATTTTCCTGGACACTATTCATTTACAAAATATAGTGCAAATATTTTTCTCCTACCCTGTTACTTGCCTTTTGACACATTTTGACTTTTTGATGTCTCAAGTCATAATGAAGACTTCTAAATTTTGTGAGTAAACTGGTCAGTTTTTCTGTTTGTGGGCTCTTTTTTCTTGTGTCTTGATTAAACCCGCTGCTTTCCCATTTTAAAAAAGTTAAAATTGTTTTTCTGTGACTTTTTTAAAATTAAGTTTTACCTTCTCCCTGTAATTTTAGTTTTGAAACAGTGTGGTGTAGGAGGTCAGTCTGATTTTATTTCCAAATGGATAGTCAGTCCTCTGTATATTTATTGAATGATACATTCTTCTCTCACATATTTGAAATTGCACCTTTGTCATAAACTAAATTCCTATAGATAGCACTTGAATTGATTTCTGGATTCTAAAATATTCCATTCACATAGCTGTTTATAGTTATGCCAGTATATCACTGTTTTCTTCACCACGATTTTATAGTACATTTTGAGGTCTGATAAGACCTATCCCCTGTTCTTTTTTTCTTCTGAATATTTCCTAGTATTCTTGAGAATGACCTGTTCTCTATGGCCCTGAGAATCACCTGGTTAACTTATACAGAAATCCTTTGGGATTTTGATTGGCATGACACTGAATTAAGATTAATTTGGAGCGAATTAACAAATTAACAGTATTGAGTCATCTCAGCCAGAAGCATCAGCATGTCATAGTTTGTTTATGCTGCCTCTTCACCAAATATATATATATAATTTTTTTTTTTTTTTGGTTCTCTTCACTTAGTAATGCATATTTCTTGCTGGGTTTTTCTTTTCTCTGGGTATTTTAGTTTTGTGGTCACCATGGATGGGATCCCCTTTTCCATTAAATGATTATTGCTGGGTAATTGGGGGAATATAGACTCTGTGAATCTTGTATCTGGTCAACTTGATGATCTCTAATTCTAATAGTTCTTTAGTTGATCTATTTTATAATAGTCATGTTATCTGTATATAATGAATTTTGGCTTTTTGTTTCTAATATTTGAACTTCATTTCATTTTTACTTCATTGAGATGGATAGGGTCTTTATTAGGATGTGTGCGGGAGTAGAGATGGCTGCCCCCTGTGGGTGGACTTTTATAACATCTGCTGATAGACTCTGGCAGGTGTATATTCATGGCTGGACTCTTCCATTCCCTTCCATTTCTACCTTATTAAGAGTACTAATTTTATAAAATACTTTTTATATATTAAAATAAGTTAATAAGAACTAAAAACACCAGCCCTTTGAAGAGCTATAATTCTGTTGTATTTTGTGGTAGATAATCAGAAATGCCCTAATTTTGTCAAACCAGAACCAGTAGCACAAGAAGAAATCAAATGAATTCTGAGAGCAACCAAAAGGGAGTGACAAGTCAAGAAACGAATATTTACCTCATACTAACTCTGTTAGAGACGTAGGTATTTTCATGTTTATCATCTCATTGGATCACTTCCTTAGTAAAGGGGCCATGCTAGTGTTTCTGAATTCCTCCCACTTTCAGTTCTTATCTTCTATATATATAAAAGCCAAATATACAAAGTGTCCTCTCAGGAGTTTGACCGACCAGGAGTTCGATCACTTGCTATGATGTGCGCTGACCACCAGGGGTTGGTGCAGAACGAAGCAAGGCCCCGACCAGCAGCCGGCAGCTGCTAGGGACCTTACCCATGCTCGAATTTTGTGCACTGGGCCTCTAGTTTTAATATATTATTCTATTTCACAGGAGTTACTTGAAAAATTAACATCATTTCGTGATGGATTAAATGAAATTAAAGATGAAATTAGCTGTTGCCTTGTCACTCTTATGTCCCATGGAGAAAAAGGCTATATTAAAATAAAAGATGATGAAAGAGTCAGCCTGGAAGAGATTTTTGAAATGTTTAATAATAAAAATTGTCCAGCACTTCAGGAGAAACCAAAGATCTTTATAATCCAGGCCTGCAGAGGAGGTAAGTGGAAATGTCCTTGTAATCACCATGTTTGTAGGGAATTATCATGCAGATGATAGAGTAAAGAAGAATATGTTTAAAAACATATATGAGTAAATAATGTATTTTAAATTAGAGGATCCTTAGCTGTTCTGACTTCAGTAGTGTAGTTAT
>PVJC01051102.1:0-11582 GCA_004026665.1 Murina feae | reverse complement strand
TTGTTAACTTGTATGAGTTCCCTATAAATGTTGGAGATTAAACCTTTATCAGTGATAACATTGGCAAATATGTTCTCCCATGTAGTGGGTTTTCTTGTTGTTTTGCTGATGGTTTCTTTTGCTGTGCAGAAGCTTTTTATTTTGATAAAGTCCCATTTGTTTATTTTCTCTTTAGTTTCCAATGCCCTAGGGGCTGTATTGGTGAAGAAACCGCTTTGGTATATGTCTGAGATTTTGTTGCCTACATAGAGGATTTTGTTTCCTCTAGTATTTTTATGGTTTCCCATTTTATGTTTAAGTCCTTTACCCATTTCGAGTTTATTTTTGTGTATGGTGTGAGTTGGTGGTCTAGTTTCATTTTTTTGCATATATCTGTCCAATTTTCCCAGCACCATTTATTGAAGAGACTGTCTTAATTCCATTGTATGTTCTTGCCTCTTTTGTCAAATATTAATTGAGCATATTGATTTGGGTCGATTTCTGGGCTCTCTATGCTATTCCATTGATCTATATGTCTATTCTTGTGCCAGTACCAGGCAGTTTTGAGAACAGTGGCTTTATAATACAGCTTGATATCTGGTATTGAGATCCCTCCTACTTTGTTCTTCTTTCTCAGGATCGCTTCAGCTATTCAGGGTCTTTTTTTATTCCAGATGAATTTTTGGAGAGTTCATTCTAGGTCTGTAAAATATGCCATTGGTATTTTAATGGGAATTGCGTTGAATATATAGATTGCTTTGGGTAGTATTGACATTTTAATGATATTGATTCTACCAATCCATGAACATGGTATGTTCTTCCATCTGTTCATGTCTTCCTCTATCTCTTTTTTTTCAACGTTCTGTAGTTTTCTGAGTAGAGGTCTTTTACCTCTTTAGTTAAGTTTATCCCTAGGTATCTTAGTTTTTTTGGTGTGATGGTAAATGGGATTGTTTTTTTAGTCTCTCTTTCTGTACGTTCACTATTGGTGTGCAAAAATGCCATAGATTTAGCAAATTGGATCCAAAGGTACATCAGAAAGATCATACACCATGACCAAGTAGGATTTATCCCAGAGATGCAAGGATGGTACAATATCCGCAAATCAATAAATGTGATACATCACATAAACAAATTAAAAGATAAAAATCACTTAATCATATCAATTGATGCAGAAAAAGCATTTGGCAAAATCCAGCACCTGTTCTTGATAAAAACTCTCAGAAAGGTAGGAATAGAAGGATCTTACCTCAACATAATAAAAGCTATTTATGACAGACCCACAGCCAACATCATACTCAATGGGCAAAAATTAAAACCATTTCACCTTAGAACAGGAACAAGACAGGGTTGCCCACTCTCACCCCTCCTGTTTGTCATAGTACTGGAAGTATTAGCCATTGCGATTAGACAAGAAGAAGATATAAAAGGCATCCAAATTGGAAAAGAAGAAGTAAAACTGTCCTTATTCGCAGATGACATGATATTGTACATAAAAAACCCTAAAGACTCCATCAAATTATTTTATTATGAATTTTATTTTACTTGTGTGCCTAGTTCCCCACAATTCTGCAAACAATAAGTATTTCTAATCTGTTCTTTATATGTCTGACAGGAAAAAGATGGTATCTCAATGCTTCATAATTTATTTTCAAAAAATAGTCAATAATTTATATATTTGTAAATCTTAAATAAAATGAACTTATTTCTTATTGAAATTGTCTTATTACAATATATTATCTATCTATTTCCAGTAAGTTGTTTTGTTTATTTTATTTAGTGACTAGAGGCCTGGTGCATGAAATTTGTGCATGGGTGGGGACCCTAGGCCTGGCTGGTGATCAGGGCTGATCAGGGCCAGGCCAATCAGAGCCTGCCAGCCAGGGGAAGGGAATGGTATGGAAGGTGGCTGCCGGCCCTGAGGAGGGAGCCAGCCCTCAGCCCCCTTGGGAAAGGGGCCATGTCTGCCACCACTCATCGTCAGTTCCCAATTCCAGCCTGAGACCTGGCCCCAATTGGGGGATCGAGGCCTGCTGGCTGGGGGAGGAACCATGGGAGTTTGGCCAGCTGGGGAAGATTGGCTGTGGGAGTTCCCTGACCAACGGGGGCAGCCCCTGCATTGAGCATCTGCCCCCTGGTGGTCAGTGTGTGCCAAAGCAATTGGTTGTTCATGCACGGAGGGGGTTTCCCCTCAGCCCAGCCTTTCCAATTGGGGACCCCTTGGGGTATGTCCAACTGGTAATTGGACTTCCCCTTGCAATCTGAGACCACTGGCTCCTAACTGCTCACCTGCCTGCCTGCCTAATCACCCCTAATTGCTCTCCCTTGCTGGCCAGGTTGCCCCTAACTTCTTCTGCCTGCCTGCCTGATTGCCCCAAACTGACCTCCCCTGCCAGCCTGATCTCGCCCCTAACTGCCCTCATCTGCTGGCCAACTTGGTTTTGATTAGTTGGTTTCTATGCCAGTCAGCATCAGAAGCTCCACCTCCTAGGCAGCCATTGGTTCTTCATAGCACCCACATTTGATTCTAAGAGGTAAGGAGAGAAAGAACAGCCTTGCTGCTGGCAAAGCTCAGAAAGAAAGAGGGAGAGAAAGAGAGAGGCAAGTACTGATCAACAGCTGCCACTGAGGCCCTGCCTCTCTCTCCGGGTCTCAGCCCCCTGGGGAGTCAGTGCTGGGTTGCTCCCAGCGCTGACTGAAGGACTTCCAGGTTGGTGAGCCTTCTGTCTTGATGAGTCAATACGACCCTGGCCTTTTATATATTAGCATAATACCATGTCTTCTGGCTGATTTTTAGAAGTTCTATATGCAAGATACTATTTCTTAATTGGTTTGAGTTATTGCCAATGTCTTCTTTAAATATGCCATATGTTTGATAAGAGTATCTATCTTCTTCTTCTTCTTCTTCTTCTTCTTCTTCTTCTTCTTCTTCTTCTTCTTCTTCTTCTTCTTCTTCAATATATTTATTGATTTTTCACAGAGAGGAAGAGAGAGGGATAGGGAGTTAGAAACATCAATGAGAGAGAAACATTGATCAGCTGCCTCCTGCACATCCCCACTGGGGACGTGCCCGCAACCAAGGCACATGTCCTTGACCGTAATTAAACCAGGGACCCTTGAGTCCACAGGCCGATGCTTTATACACTGAGCCAAACTGGTTAGGGCTATATTCTTCTTCTTAAAGGAATTCCTGATTTTTTTATGTAATGAAAACCATTAACTCTTTTTTCCTTAAAGTTTTTGGTTTGACAATCTGAGGCAATGTCTCTTTCTCTCACCCTTACTCGGACTCCCATATTTTCTTTGTTACCTTTATAGTGTTATGATTTTTGGGTATCTGAATTTCATTTTATATATTGAATGAGAGGGATTCAACTCTACTCTTCTCTGTTTAATGGGCATATATCCTCCACATTGTTCTGACTATATTGACATGCAGTTGTATCTACTATAAATATATACTTATGTTTATTAACTTTTTATCCAAGTCTCTGAGTCAATTTTGAATCGTTAGTATATTGGTCACACCTTTACCCATGATAGCCTTTTAGGAACCTTACATAGACTGGAGTAAATATTAATCTACTTTCATAAAATGAGTTCGGTAAAGCTTCATTCTTTTTTTTCCCAATTTCCTGGAAAATCTTTTGTAAGTTATAGCAGCTATTTCTTGAAAGTTTGTAGATTTTATTGGTTAATCCTTTGTTGAACACATCAGTAGCTTTAATACATATTGAATGACTCATGCTCTCTATTGTACTGACAGCTTTTTTAAAAATAAGAATTAACCACTTTATCTAAATTTTCAAATTTATTAGCATATAGCAGTCATAATATTCTTAATAGTTTTCAAAATCTCTTTGGCATATGTCTTAATTATCTAAAATATAACTTGGAACTGTCTCTTGTATTATGATTATTAATTATAAATATTCTAGCCAGAGAGCTTGGACTATACAATTTCATGTTTTTGAAATTTATGAAACTTTACATGTGGCCTTTATATGGTAATATTGTGAATTTTACTTGGGAACTTAAAACTTTATTTTCAGTGGTATATACAACTCTACGCATGCATTATACTTATGCACAATATAGTCATCAGATTATGAATATTTTCGATGAACTGATTAAGTCTGATTGCTGTTAGTTTCTGAGAAATGTCTGTGAAATTACCCAGCTACCATGCTTAGCTGATCTACTTTCTCCGGAACTTGTCAGTAGTTTCAGAGATTTCAAGACTACCCGCTTGGGCTCAGGTATAGCCATGACTGTCATACTTTCCAGAGCTGTTGTTTCTTACTAAGTCCTCCTATGATGTTTTACAAATTTGTTCTTATTTTTACTGATACAAAGTTTTAAACATGTTGAAGATTGAAACTAACAGTTACCACATTATAGCCATTGTTCATCTTCAAATATCTGATATAATTTATCCCTAATTTTAGAACCTTGTGGAATCCCCCTTTGTCATTTGGTCACTGTAATGTCAAGTATATTTTATTATTTCTTATTACCATGTGATGGCTACAAACCCTTTCACTGGGAAGTCATCATCTCCATTAATTATGAGAAGTATTTTATAATAATTTATTTAAGTAATTCCTTTTCCCTTCATTTCTTTTATTTAATCTCCTAGATTTATTTTATTTAATTTTTTAAAATATATTTTATTTATTTTTTACAGAGAGGAAGGGAGAGGGATAGAGAGTTGGAAACATCGATGAGAGAGAAATATCCATCAGTTGCCTCCTGCATACTCCCCACTGGGGATGTGCCCACAACCAAGGTACATGCGCTTGACTGGAATCGAACACAGGACCTTTCAGTCAGCAGGCTGATGCTCTATCCACTGAGCCAAACCAGTCAGGGCCTCCAGATTTATTTTAAAAAAATAAATTCTTCCCTTCTCTTTCACTTTATTAATTTATTTTTATATTTATTTCTGATGAGTTGTGGGAAAGAAATCTCAAATCATCACTTTTTCTTTTGTTTTTTTATTCACTTGTATATCAATTCAACTTATCAACTTTTATAATTTTCTTATTAAGTATTTTAAATATGATCTTTTTTTGTGTAACCAATGTAATTTCATATTCTCATTATCACTATTACCTTTTCTATCTTTGAATATTATTTTAAACTAGAGGCCTGGTGCACAAAAATTTGTGCACTCAGGGGGGTCCCGCAGCCTGGCCTGTGCCCTCTCACAGTCTGGACTCCTCAGGGGATGTCCACCTGCTGGCTTAGGCTCACTCTTGGAGGATTGGGCCTAAGCTGGAAGTCAGACATCCTTAGTGCTGTTGATGAGGCAGAAGAGGCTCTCACCACCACCACTGTACTGGCAGCCATCAATCTGGTGGCTAAGCAGAGCTCCCCCAGTGGCTGAGCAGAGCTCCCCCTGTGGGAGTGCACTGACCACCAGGAGGCAGTTCCTGCATTGAGCATATGCCCCCTGGTGGTCTGTGTGTATCATAGTGACCAGTCATTCCCAGTCGTTCTGTTGTTGGGGTCAATTTGCATATTACCCTTTTATTACATAGGATAGAGGTCTGGTTCTTGGGTGGGGGCCAGCTGGTTTGCCCTGAAGGGTGTCCCGGATCAGGTTGGGGGGGGTCCTGCTGGGGTGCCTGGCCAGCCTAGGTGAGGGGCTGATCGCTGTTTGCAGGCTGGCCAAGCCCTCCAGCAGGGACCCTCACCCCATGAGGTTGTGGCCATCCTGGGAGAATGGCTGATGGCTGACTGGCCAGCCTGACTGAGTGGCTTATGGCTGTTTGCAGGCTGGCCACAGCCTCCAGCCACCCAAGCTCCCAGAAAGGCTGGCTGGAAGCAGGAACTGGGATTTATTTATCTTCTATAATTAACACATTTTTTGTGGGAAACGAGTAAAGTCGGATCCACCAGGGAGACTGTCAATGGACATGAGGAAACATACATTGGAACCTCTAGTTGAAACCGGCAAAAATAAAAATGTTTTACGTTGTTGTCGTGTGTGTGCCACTCATAAACTACCCAGTGAAATGTGGTACATGTGCAAGTTTTGTAATATACCCCTGCACAAAGGAAAGTGTTTTGAACGCTACCACACAGTGAAGCACTATTAGGTTATAGGTTTTTTTTATAAGATCTGTTGAAAATTTTGAAAAAATATTGTAATTTGGTATAAATAAAATTATTTTGATTGTGAAAGAGTGTTTTTTTATATGTTTACCTAGAATGTAGTAATTTTGTGTACATAAAAAATACAATAACACATATTTTGCAAAGTTAATAAATAGAGACCTCTTTTTAAACTAAAACACTGAAAGTTTCATAGAAAAATATCAAATAGATTGAAAGATTTGAATATTTTATGGAAAGTCTAATTTTGGCGAGAAAATGTCAAAAAAGCCCTGCGTTATGACGTGATTTGGTGGGGAAATGCCTGATTGCAAAGTGTTAAAACTTTGTTGCCTTGAGCAGAGGCCACAGCCGGCCAGGGCACGAGGGAAGCTTGGCTTCCTCCATGGCCAGGACAACCAAACCTCCTGCTTGCTCCAGCTCCATGGCTGTAGGCTGCCATCTTGGTTGGGTTAATTTGCATATAGTCACTCTGATTGGCTTGTGGGCATGGCTTGGGGGTATAGCAAAGGTGAGGTCAATTTGCATGTTTTTCTTTTATTAGATTAGATTTTTGTTCTCAGTGGGTCATCAGATAGAGGTGAGTTTATTGTTTTTCTTTTCAAGGCTTATAACCCTAAACCTTGTTATTTTTCCCTGTTAATGTATGAATCTAGGGTGCCCTCAGCTATGTTTCAGTTGATATGCTCCTAGGGAGAGTAAGCACTCCATAGCTTCTGCTTATGCCACATGTGGCATCTGGGACAGGCTTGGACAGGGCAAATATGTCTGCACCCGGAAAGTTTCCCCCATCCCCCACCCCTGTGTAGCAGACCTACAAACTATTGCCTCATCCCCCTTCAGTAATCCGGGAGCTTGCTTGTCCCTTTCCCTGCTGTGTGCTTTTTTTATGTAATCGCCTAACCCTTGGGGTTTTGTGCTGTGTGGGTGGACAAGGATTTCTTGTGCACCAGCTCTCCTTCTTAAATACACTGGGATCACTGTCCCACCAACTCTCCTTCCTAAATTCATTGAGATCACTGTCCCACGAACTCTCCTTCCTAAATGCATTGAGATCACTGTCCCACCAACTCTCCTTCCCAAATGCACTGAGATCACTGTCCCACCAGCTCTCCTTCCTGAATGCACTGAGATCACTGTCCCACCAGCTCTCCTTCCTGAATGCACTGAGATCACTGTCCCACCAGCTCTCCTTCCTGAATGCACTGAGATCACTGTCCCACCAGCTCTCCTTCCTAAATGCATTGAGACCACTGTCCCACCAGCTCTCTTTCCTAAATGCATTGGGATCACTGTCCCACCAGCTCTCCTTCCTGAATGCATTGAGATCACTGTCCTACCATCTCTCCTTCCTGAATGCATTGAGACCACTGTCCCACCATCTCTCCTTCCTAAATGCACTGAGATCACTGTCCCACCAACTTTCCTTCCTAAATGCATTGAGATCACTGTCCCACCAGCTCTTCTTCCAGGGCTGCTGTGTTGCTCCCAGCATCCTGGGAGCATGTGGAACCTGCTGCTGGGAAGAAAGTCGTGGTGAAAAGGGTAAACCAACATGGTCTCTGACCAGGTAACAGGATCTTTTGACTCAAGACTGCTACCTCCCCTCAACAAGACTTAATCACAAATTTTGCATTAGTTTCTCTCATCTCATGCATCATGCGTCTCAGCATTTAAGTGAGTGTGCCATCTTACCTGGAAGAGAAACCCAAGAAAAAATATTTTCATCTCCATTTCAAATATGAGGAAACTCTTATGTTCAGAGTTTAAATAATGCGTAATGCATTACTGCACCAGTGAGCAGCAGAGAGGGAGCAAACCAAGTTAGATCTAACTGCAGACCTCATGGCCTTTCCCTGGAGTTTATATCAGATATGATGCAATATACTGGAATTGTTTCTAAGAATATAATTTGCTCAGTGAATAAAAATAAATCACCTTGTTTTTATAAACCCTGGCACTAGAAAATCATTTCAAGTCTCACCAAAATCAAACAGGTAGAAGACATTTTCAGGCCCAAAGGCCCATTCCCCCTGGATGGAGGTGAGAAAGGCTTTTGAATCAGCACAAAGATAATTCTGAGCTGAATTTAAAAAGACAACTGATGTGGAAACTGTGTACACAAAACCCTCAGAGGCCACAGAGCTGCGTGCAGGTCGGACCCTCTCAGGGCCACACCCAGGCCACAGAGGCAGCATTGCTCTCGGCCATCAGAGAATATCGCTGCATCTTCTGCTGTTCTATGAAGTGTCCTGAGCTACAGCTCTTGAAACAATGTAAAACATTTGTTCTTTAATCACCACATAGCTGCTTGCTATGGGCTGAGACATGCTAATACCAAGTACTAAAATACATGCTAGACAAATAAAAATACCACCTGGGTGTCATAGCCTCAGATCACTATGGCAATGCTGAAAATTTCCCTGCAGTGACTGTTAATTTTGTGAGGGTTTTTTTTTTTTTTTTTGTCTTTTTGTTCCAGTGCATTTTAATTTGGAGAGAAAAAATATGTATTTGAAAACAAGGGGGGTTATTTTGAGTATGACTTGTATTCAAGTGGCAGTGAGTCCTCTCTTCAGGAGGCACTGTACCGCGTCTCTGGCTGCCATTGCAGGCTTCACTGCTCACTGGAACAACCCCACGGTCCCCAAAGCCCCCAGCTCCAAGCCCACAACCCCGCCCCTCTCCATCCTGGATGATCCTTCTCTACAACCAGCACTCTGCAGCTTCAACAGAGTCATGCTATCAGTTCGATAGAATAAAGCCAACGGTGGGGCTTGCAGCTGAATAAGGAGTCAGATCAGAGACCATCAATCTATTTACTTTCTTATGTAGGATAAATACTGCTCTACAAGGCAGAGGGAAATGCTACAGGCAACAGCCTGTGCGCTAAATAGCTGGCCAGTCTCCATTTATCTGTAACTCTTTCAGGTGGTGCAAGTATGAAATTAGCTCCCCCTCATGTCTTCTCTGTTTTCTGAGATTGCTGGATAGAAGAGACTCACAGTGCTCAGAAAGGCCTCCACGCCACTCACTCAATCGAGCTTACATGTACTGCTACCATAGCCCTGGCTCTTGAGCTGAATCTAGCAATGCTCTGCTGGACCGAGCTCTCCTCCAGGGAGGACCACACTGTTGCTGAGATGCTGGAAATTAAAGATGGAACATCATTTATCCCATGTTGTATTATACTCTAATCGTAAGTATTAGCAACTTTCTGACAGATAACTGACAATTTGTGGGAATTTTCAGAACCATCAACAATCATCTTGTATGCAGAGACTAACTTATTCCCATTAATATAACCACAAATTAACACCCCAATCTATAATAGTAAAAGGGTAATATGCTAATTAGACCAGACAGCCAAACGACCTTCTGGACATCATTCTGGATGTCCTCCCTAACGAAGCCATGGTGGTGAGGGCCAAGGCAGAGGCCGTTAGGGACAATCAGGCAGGCAGGGAGTAGAGAGGTTAGGAGCTAGTGGTCCCAGATTGTGGGAGGAATGTTTGACTGCCATTTTAGGGCTGGATTGGGCCTAAACCAGCAGTCAGACACCCCCCTGAGGGGTCCCAGACTACGAGAGGGTGTAGGGTGAGCTGAGGGACCCACCCATGCACAAATTTCATGCACTAGGCTTCTATTTAAGTGATAAAAGGCTATGCATTCCATTTTTTCATTGTTGACACTATTATGGACATCCCCCCGCCTTCTTCCCCTTTGCTCTCTCATCCAGACCACATCCTCTGTTCCCTCTGGTCATAGCCACACTGCTGTCTGTGTCCATGGGCTACCATATATGTCCTTTGGCTACTCTCCTCATCTTCTTTCACTCCCCCACCCCCACATCTGGCAGTCTGTACCATGTATCCATGACTCTGGTATGATTTTTTTTATTAGTTTATTTTGCTCATTAGATTCCACATTTCTAGGTATAAGGCTGCAGCTGACCTTCTGGTTTCTTAAGGTGCATAAATAAAGTCCCATGTTATTCTCTTGCATCTAGTCTCTGTCTTGTAGCTTAAAATAAGGCTGGTCGGGGGAGAAAAGGATGCAGGCACCAGCTGCAAGCTCACATGTGTCTGCAACCAATTCCTTTTTGAAGGAAGAGAGATGTATGGGAAAGGTGAGCAGGAACCTTGTGATCAGCACTCCATCACCCTGTCCTATACTCCTTCCCAGGAGAAGGCTCCCCTCCCTCCACCCCAGGAAAGAGGGCTTGCTCACATCCCTTCCCCTGGCCTCTTTGCCCTGCGCCTCTCCATCCCTATAAAAACTTAGGCCTTCTCTGAGAGAGGGGGGATGGAATTTTTTAGAAAATAAGCCTCCCATCTCCCAAATTGCCGGCGATTGGAATAAACCTCTTTTCTCACCTCAACACTGTCTCACAAGCTCGGCTTCGGCTTTGCAATGACAGGCAAACTGGACCTGAGCACAGGTAAGATTTCCACCTTCATTAAGAATGAGGCCTGCCTGTGGTGTCATGCTGGAAGCTCCCTGCCTCTCTCTCAGAGTTCACAGGTACCTTCTCCCCAAGAACTCTGTACTTTAGAACCCCAGTCTAAACTAAAATAAGGATTCACCCTTTACTCAATATTTATACATCACTGTAGGAGTGGTTCTATAGAGATGCAATTTAACCTTTTAACATCCGAGGAATTAATATTATTATCCATCTTTAACAGATGGAAACATAACTCAAGGAAGTTAATAGTTTGCACAAGGTTATGCAAAAACTCAAGTTTGGTCACCTCCACAGAAAAAGCTTTCAAATTTCCCTGATTTCCTAAAAATTATACAGATCACATGGTATTGCAAAAGAAAATGACATGAAAATGTATATTTTTAAGTTGTTTATACAAAAACAGAACATCCTTCATGAGGCTATCTCTCTTTTATGACATGCTGATTTGGATTCCCATTTCCTGGTGAAAGAATGTGTTAAAAATACATTGGAAAGTTTATAAGCTTATTAAAAGGAAAAGTATTATTATTGTTGTTAATTTTTCAGGCTTACTGGTCTCTATATAAAGCATATTTATGTATACAATAATCTCAAATCTATGTTGTTAGTGCATGAAAATAATATGAATTTTCTGATTGATTTACAACTATCATGAGGAGAGCTATAAGCTATGCACTTCAAAGTGGGTTGATTTGAGGATTTTTATGCAAAATACTCACGAATATGTACATGATTTATATAGTGTTAAGTTTGTAAAAACCTCTTGCTGATAAAACGGAGCAGTAATAAATTAAATTTATGTATTATTATTATCCTACTAGGGGCCCGGTGCACAAAAATTTGTGCACTGGGAGGCAGGGGGGTTGTCCCTCAGCCCGGCCTGTGCCCTCTCCCGGTCTGGGATCCTTCTGGGGATGTCCACCTGCTGGTGTGCCTGGCCAGCCTGGGTGAGGGGCCAATGTCTGTTTGCAAGCTGGCCAAGCTCCCCAGTGGAGACCCTCACCCCAGGGGGTGT
>PVJC01051101.1:0-11578 GCA_004026665.1 Murina feae | reverse complement strand
TATGCTGCTGTAAAAAGGAAGGAGTTCTTAGCATTTGCAGGAGTATGGATGGAGCTGGAGAACATAATGCTAAGTGAAATAAGCCAGTCAATGAAAGAAAAATACCACATGTCCTCACTCATCTATGGATAATAATAACCATTATAAACTGGTGAACAAAAATAGATACAGAGGCAGAGCAACATCAAACAGACTGTCACATTATAGCAACAAGGACAAGAACATTGGGGGGCGGGGGTAACAGACCAGCCAAGGGACTTTTGGTGCATGCATTTAAGCAAAACCAGTGGACACAAAACACTGGGGGGTAGGGGAGGCTGGGGGAAGGGCAGGGGGAAAAGAGATATATGTACTAATCTTTGTAAAGCTTTATGTAATTTTAAAAAATGTAAAAAAAATAAATAAATAAATAAAAAAAAGAAGAAGAAAAACAAAACAAAACAAAACAAAAAACTAAATTCATAGGATCCCTTCCCTAGAGAAGTTCAATAAGCCACAAGTTAAGGCAGGAACTACAGAACTTTTCAGGGTTGTCTCAAGGTGTAACACTTTGGAATAGAAAACCAGACAAAAATAAAAAGAAAGAACATAGTAGGAACATATAACAGAAATGGCATCAACAGTAATCAGAACTCTGTGGGTACCGGATAAAAGAAAAACATGTTTTAAGGGCAGATTGACTTTGGCAATGACCTGCAACTAATATAAGCCCACTGCAACACACAAGTGGCAAGGCAAGGAGAACTGCTACGGAGCCAAAAATGCACTGTCATGGATCCAAATATATTTTTGCTGTATATTGTAGCCTGGTTTTTTGAACTTACAGTATAAAAGTAGCACTTTCCCATGTTATTGGAAACCCTGAAATGAAGTTAATTTGATAAACTAGAAAATATAGATAAATAAAAATAAAAGAAAACTCCCCTCATAATTCCTCAAGCCGAGAAACCCCCCATTAATATTTTGGCATTGATTCTTCCAAATGTGCCAGTGTGAATATGGTCTTCTTCAAAAACAAGAGAATGAAAAATACAAAGAGAAAAAAATCTGAAGCTGGATCTGGACTATGAGCTATGTGATATTAAACTCCTGGACAAAGGTTTTTATGAATATTTAACTGCAAGTACCACCCAAAACACATGATGGTTACATCTAAATTTTATAGTATCATTTAAGGTATGTTTTTTTTTTTATTGGAGAGAGAGAGAGAGGGAGAGAGAGAGAGAGAGAGAGGGAGAGAGAGAGAGAGAGAGAAACATTGATCGGTTGCCTCCCATATGCATGCCTACTGGGGCTCAAAACCAAAACCTAGGCATGCGACCTGACTGGGAATCCAACTAGCAACTTTTCAGTGCATGGGATGATGCTCAACAAAATGAGCCACACTGGCCAGGGCAATTTTATAGCATCTGATATAGAAGCATCTATATTCATATATATTTATATAAATATGTATAGCTCATGCATATTTACTGTTATTCTGCTCAATTGGCCCTATCATCTATTCACTGTTGTCCCAAGATAAAGGGTCCTTTATGGTATTTTTAAGGAAGAGAGATAGCAAGACAACTCCTGTAGAGGAAGGCCATTTACTGTTACCCCAAAAGAACTTGTCTTAATTGGTCTTAGAGAAAACTCCACAACAGGAATACCTTTGTGTGGGCCACTAAACTCCTTACCTCTCATAGGAACTCCTTGGTTAAAGAGACCACCCTTCATCTACTCTAATAAAAGAGTAATATGGAAATTAACCATCTCTCCGGATGCCTAAGCCATGCCCACCAGCCAAGTCACACCTACCAGCCAATCAGAGTGGCTGTATGCAAATTAACCCAGTCAAGATGGAGGCCTGCAGGGCAACTCTGCACTGGGAGCCTCAGTGGGGCCGTGCATGAGCATCACTGCCTGGCATGAAGCACCCACCCCCAGTCCGCCACCTGGCTCCGCGCCAGGTGTGTCAGCTCAGTGGCAGGGGGACCCCCGCGGGGTCATGCGTGAGCATCCGCCGCCAGGTATGAAATGCCTGCCCCTGGTCCGCCGCCCAGGTCCCTGCTGGGGGCCCTCTACGGGGTGTGCGCGAGTGTCTGCCACCTGGCTCAGAGCGTCTGTCCCCAGTCCACTGCCTGGCTCCACCCCAGGTTCCTCCACGGGACGTGCAGGAGTGTCTGCCACTCGGCGTGGAGCGCCCACCCCCAGTCGGCTGCCCAGCTCCACCCCGGGTCTGTTCGCTCAGCAGCAGGGCCCCCAGCGGGGCTGTGCACTAGCGTCCGCTCCTGGCCCGCCACCCAGCTCATGCCAGGTTTGTCCCCTCAGTGGTGGGGATCCACCAGGTGTGTGCGATCGTAGGCCACCTGGCGGGAAATGTCCGTGCCTGCGCTCACCAGCCCTCCCACCCCCCAGTGCATGAACCCTGAAGGGGCTGTGGGTGGCCTGAAAACAGCCCTCAGCTCCTCACCCAGGCTGGCCAGGCACCACTGCAGGTGGACATCCCCCAAGAGGTCCCAGACTGTGAGAGGGCACAGGCTGGGCTGAGGGCACCCCCCTTCTGAGTGTACAAATTTTTGTGCACTAGGCCCCTAGTAATAATAGAAAAAACATCCCCATAGGAAGAAAGACTTGTAGATAGTAAGTCAAAGAAGAATTAGGCAAATTATTATATGATTATGTAATGATTATTAACATGAAGTAAACACAAGACAGTTAGCTTAACTCTCACCAATATTATTAAAGTAAAAAAATCTTAGAATCATATAATTTGAAATTATTTTTGAAGGTCCAAAAAAAGTCCATATTTCAATGCTATTTTCATATTCAAAACTGGAGTAACTAAATATTGATAGCATAATGAATGACTATGTTATGTAGCTATTAAAATTATATTAACTGGCACAAATAATTTCATCTAATGAATTATCCTATACAATAAAAGCTTAGGTGGTGTCACATGACTTCATCACAAGATGGCCACCACAAGATGGCTGCTACCATGTAATCACAAGGTGGCTACCACAAGATGGCTGGCAGGGGAGGGCAGTTGTGGGCAAATAGGCCTGCAGAGACAGGCAGTTGGGTGTGACCAGGCCTGCAGGGGAGGGAAGTTGGGGGCCATCAGGCCAGCAGGGGAGGGCAGTTGGGGGTGATCAGGCTGTCAGGTAAGGGCAGTTGGGGGTGATAGGACCAGCAGGGGAGCAGTTAGGCATCAATCAGGCTGGCAGGGAAGCAGTTAGGGGATGATCAGGCTGGCAGGCAGAAGCGGTTAGGGGCAATCAGGCAGGCAGGCAGGTGAGCAGTTAGAAACCAGTAGTCCCAGATTGTGAAAAGGATGTCCGACTGCCAGTTTAGACCCGATCCCATTGTCAGACATCCCCCAAGGGGTCCCAAATTGGGGAAAGTGCAGGCTGGGCTGAGGGACACCCCTCCCCCATGCACAAATTTCCTGCACCAGGGCTCTAGTATATTTATATGTCTACTAGAGGCCCGGTGCATGAAAATTCATGCACTGGAGGGGTGGTCCTTCAGCCTAGTCTTCCCCCTCTCACAGTCCAGGAGTCCTCAGGGGCAGGAGGTGACCCGGCAATCAGGGGAAGGTGACGCCCCCATCACACCTCTGTGGCTGCCATTTGCCAGCAACTCAAGCCTTGGCTGGTCCTGGTTACCTGAGCCTCAGGTGGCCCTGGGTGGCTGAGCAGCAAACAGCTGAGGCTTGCCTGAGTCTCAGGCATCATCTAGGCAGCTGCCATCTGAGGTTTGCCTGTACCTAGGGCTGGCCCTGGGCTTCTGTGGGGGCTGAGAGGACTGGGGAACTCTGGAGGCAGGCACATGGCAAGGCAGGGCCTGTCTGGGGGTGGGCCTGGCCTTGCTGTGCACCTTCCGCCACAGCAGGGATGAGGGGACTGGGTCCTACCAGCTTGTGGCTGTGGGTGCCACCATCTTTGAGGTCATGGCAGTCAATTAGCATATTCCCTCCTTATTGGCTAGATGCTGCCATCTTTGAGGGCATGGCAGTCAATTAGCATATTCCCTCCTTATTGGCTGTGGGCACTGCCATCTTTTAGGGTTGGTAGTCAATTAGCATATTCCCTCCTTATTGGCAGTGGGCACCGCCAGCTTTGTGACGATGTGAAGGTCAATTAGCATATTCCCTCTTTATTAGATAGGATATGTGGCAAATTATTAATGAGTATTATGGGTTAGTTTTCCCTCTTATTTTAGTTTGCCTATACTTTTAAGTTTGCCCAACTAGTATTAGTTTTGTAATTAAAAGTATTTGCAAAAAATGTCTAACAAATGAGGTAATGCTAATTTTATTATAGCTATTGAAAAAAATCAAGCAATGAAACACTGGATAAGATGTGATTAAAATACAGTGTTTTAGTTCATAGTAAAAAAGAACTAAAGGAAAATACTTCAAAATATTTGTTCAATAATCATGCAGCCCATATTTATCAAGTGCTTACTTCACATTAAGCACTGTTAATTTTAATTTTTTAAGATGAAACACTGATGCAGTTTTCTTCACTGGTTTCAGAATCAAAGTAGACCCAATTAAGGATTTTACAAAAGCACCAAAAATTAATCAGTGATGAAGAAGATGGAGTTGCCAATGCAAATAATTTAATGACTGAGAATATGAAGTGGCTAAGAAATTCAGCCACTCCTTGCTTCCCAGAATCTATCTCCCTAATACTGCTAGACCAGAGAGTGACGTGAGACTAGCTGAGCTCAATTTGCCTTTTAACATTTAGAGGAGATTTTAGGTGTTCAAGGTGATTTAAAGTCTGGCATTCCATAAGGAAGAAGGATATTACTGATAACAGCCAGAAGAATTATTAGTAATCTTAGTTGGATAATAAGCTATTTTCTCAGTTTAAAAAGATTTATTTGGAGCAATACAATTACACATGTACTTTTTAGTTCTACTTTCCAACTATAGTTTTCTAAATCTTGCTTTAGTTTGCTGCAGTGGTAACAAAATTTATTGAGAGGAAACCCTGGCTGGTCAGAAAAATAATTTCTTCAATGAACACATGATGCTGAATTATAAATAGTGTGGATTCTTCTGGGGAAAATCAGCCACTGTTGGAAAATCACCACACCTTCCTGCCTTTCTTTTCTTCCCTCTCCATCTTTTATTCTTTTCCTCTCTCCCTTCATGTACTGGAATGATTTATTTCAACATGTAGGTATTTTCCCATTAACTCAAACTTCCTGTAAAAGAGTGAAGCATCATAGTAGGCAGCTTTAGTCAGTTATGAGGAACTTAAATACCAGCCTTCATCACATCCACATTTGCAATAAACCACTCTTGGCAATATACTTTGATATATGCAGAAGTTCTCACCTGGGAGAGGGGAGGTGAATATCAAAATGGGAGGGTCTGTGTGTGGTAGGCAAGTTCACTACAGATCTGTGTATGTGGCTGCCAATCATCACCCTAACCTTCAGAACAACTGATGGATTTTTCTCCCCTTTCTAATATAGCAAGAGAGCACTTAGTGATATTTAGAGCGATTAAACATGTGACCATCCCTAAAGGCCATTCAATGGAGCCAAAACAGTCTCTTCAATAAATGTTGCTGGGAAATTTGGTTAGACACATGCAAAAAAATGAAACTAGATCACCAACTTATACCATACACAAAAATAAACTCAAAATGGATAAAGGACTTAAACGTAAGAAAGGAAACCATAAAAATACTAGAGGATTCCACAGGTAGCAAAATCTCAGACATATGCCGAAAGAATTTCTTCACTGACACAGCTCCTAGGGCAATGGAAGCTTAAGGGAAAATAAACAAATGGGACTATATCAAAATAAAAAGCTTCTGCACAGCAAAAGAAACCATCAACAAAACAACAAGAAAGCCCACTGTATGGGACAATATATTTCCCAATGATATCTCTGATAAAGGTTTAATCTCCAACATTTACAGGGAACTCATACAACTTAACAAAAGGAAGATAAACAACCCAATCAAAAAATGGGCGAAGGACCTAAATAGACACTTTTCAAAAGAGGACATAAATAAGGCTGAGAGACATATGAGAACATGCTCAAAGTCACTTATTATCCGAGAGATGGAAGTCAAAACAACAACGAGGTACCATCTGACACTGGTCAGAATGGCTATTATCAACAAATCAACAAACGACAAGTGCTGGAGAGGATGCGGAGAAAAAGGAAGCTTCGTTCACTGCTGGTGGGAGTGCAGACTGGTGCAGCCACTGTGGAGAACAGTATGGAGTTTCCTGAAAAAAACTAAAAATGCAACTGCCATTTGACCCAGTGATCCCACTTCTAGGAATATATCCCAAGAAACCAGAAACACCAATCAGAAAGGATGTATGTATCCCTATGTTCACAGCAGCACAATTTACCATAGCTAAAATATGGAAACAGCCTAAGTGCCCATCAGCAGATGAATGGATTAGAAAACTGTGGTACATCTACATAATGGAATACCATGCTGCTGTAAAAAATAAAAAATTCTTATCATTTGCAGCAGCATGGATGGGACTGGAGAGCATCATGCTAAGTGAAATAAGCCAGTCAATGAAAGAAAAATACCACATGACATCACTCATTTATGGATAATAATAACCATTATAAACTGGTGAACAAAAATAGATACAGAGGCAGAGCAACATCAAACAGACTATCAAATTACAGCAACAAGTAGAGGGAGGGTTGGGGGGGAGTAATAGATCAACCACAGGACTTTTATGCATGCATTTAAGCATAACCAATGGACACAAAACACTGGGGGGAAGGGCAGGGGAAGAAAGGAGATATATATACTAATCTTTGTAATACTTTATGTAATAAAAATATATATATTAAAAAAACAACAACAAAAAGACGAGTGACCAAACATGTTATTTTCATCTATAGCCATTCACAATCATCCACTTGTAAGTCTGTGGATTTTCCATGACAAATTTTCAGTTCCAGAAAGGTTTTTCCGATCCTTTCAGGGTTACTTTCCCCTCATTAGTCAATCCTGCTTAGGAAATAACAACTATATGTACATCAGATTATGCAAAATATAAAGGAAGATAAGTCATCAGGAAAAAATCATTTTACATATAAAACACAAATAGCAATATTTTTAGTATATCTCAATTTGTATTATTAACACCACCATTTTCTAATTGAACAATGCCTTAGAGGCATTTTAATACTCTGAGAATTTTGTTTGTATATTAGATTCAGAGAAATAGGTTTGGCTATTTTTCAGATATTCTACAATTAATTATATAATTTATAAGTGATTCAAGGGAAATCTGTTCTTATCCCAAAGTAAAAGACAGTCATCTTTAATTTGTTTCACAAGTCATTAGAAGCACCTTGGGAAGAAAATAGTGAAAGGAAGATAAAAAGAGAAATAGGGAAAGAAAGATAAAAACAAACAGAGTTTGTTTTGTTGTATATTAGATTTCTGGTAGAATTCTGGTAAAAGCAAGACTGGACAAAAAAAATAGACTAAAATAACTTTTTGCCATGTTCTAATTTGGAGTTTCAATTATTTATATTGGTTTCCACCACTGTGAATAATTAGGAGATAGCTAATATAAAGGCAGATATGAAAAACAGTACATTTTCAGAGACAGAACTAAAGAAAAATGATGAATGAGCACAATGTTTAAAAATCTAGGTATTGTAAAACAGATAGAAGAAGATATAAACATGTGGAAGAATATACCATGTTCATGGATTGGTAGAATTAACATCATTACAATGTCCATACTATCCAAAGCAATCTACAGATTTAATGCATTCCCTATTAAAATACCAATGGCATATTTTACAGATTTAGAGCAAAAACTTATGTGGAACCCAAAAAGACCCCAAATAGCTACAGAAATCTTGAGAAAAAATAACAAAGGTGGAGGGATCATATTACCAGGTATCAAACTATATTACAAAGCCATTGTAATAAAAACAGCCTAATACTGTCACAAGAACAGGCATAGATCAATAGAACAGAACAGAGTATCCAGAAATTGACCCAAGCCCTTATGCTCAATTAATCTTTGACAAAGAAGGCAAGAACATACAATGGAGTAAATAGAGTCTCTTCAATAAATGGTGTTGGAATAATTAAATAGCTACATGTAAAGAAAATGAAACTAGATTACCAACTTACACCATACATAAGAATAAACTAAAAATGCATAAAAGATTTAAATGTAAGTTGTGAAACCATAAAAATCACAGAAGAAACCATAGGCAGCAAGATCTCATGTAGCTAAATTTTCACTGACACAATGCCTAGGGTAAGAAAAACAAAGGAGGCGGACAACCAAGACAGCAGCATAGGAAAGCCTGTACTTGCTGCCTCCCACCCACAACCATGACAAAATTACAACTAAAATACAGAACAACTATCATCCAGAACCACAGGAAAGCTGGCTGAGTAGAAATACTACAACTAGAGAGGTAAAGAAGAAAGCACACTAAGGCTGGCAGGAGGTATGGAGGCACAGAACGGTCTGGTCTGGCACCTGAGTGTGCTGCTTTTTTAATCTGGAGGAATATCTCTCCATGGAGGCCTCCCAGAGGAGCGAGGAATCCCAGTCCCACACCAGATCCCCAGCCCAGGGTCCCAGAGCTGGGGAAAGAAGTTCCTATAGGTCTTAAGAACTATGCACTGTAAAAACCAGTGCAGATTGGGGCTGAGTGACACACAGGTAGCTGGAGACCCAACTGCTCCTCTTAAAACGCAGATACCATGAACTGAATTTAAAAGCTCTCACTTGCTCTGAGCTCCAGTGCTGGGTGAGGCTTTCTTAACTGTCTGGTATTGGGGCAGGAACTCAGGAGGAATCTTTCTTCCAGATGGAGGTGCTTACAGTGGTCATTGTTCACATGCTGGGACTTCCCTGGTGCAGGGCTGACTGGCAGCCATTTTTGTTTACTCTCCCCTGCTGATTCTCTTAGACCCGCCCCACCCAATTTACAATCCAGACCAAGCTGTGCACAGAGGCTTTTGCATATGAATTGGCTGTCCTTTCTCAGCCTAAAACTTGTCAAACAAGCTGCAGCTGGGTCAGGGAGTCCCAAACTTATCAATAAAAGGCTCAAGGCCAGCACCAGCACCAGCCTGCCTTGCTTCACAGCTGGGCCTTGCATGGACACTTCCAAACCCTGTACAAAGAGGATGAATATACAGATCTCTCTGTAGCTCCTGCTGAGAGGCCCCAGGCAGTAGCTGACTTGGCACCTCCCTGGAGACCCAAGGGACAGTGTTCCCAGTGGTCAGTGTGATCATACCAGATTACAAATCGTCACACCCATAAGTGATACACTCAAGGGCAAGACCAAGTGAGCACTAAAGCCCCACTGAACCGAGTCCTGCTCTGTAAGGGTTACTCCTGCACAGCAGCTCTCTCACTGTAGTCGCAGCTGGTCCCCACAGCCAATTGGCCTGGAGGTCAATTCCTCCCAATGACACCAACATTAATCAAGGCTCAACTACAACAAGACTGTCCACACAGCCCACAAAGAGGTGCAGCAAGAGTGTCCACCTCAGGTTATTGGGGAGGCTGAGCCACTGGGCCCTATAGGACACCTACCACACAAGGTCACTCTATCAACTCAAGGAGACTTAGCAGCTACCCATTACATAGGAACAAACACAGGAAAGCAACCAAAATGCAGAGACAAAGAAACATGTCACAAATGAAAGAAATGGAAGAGAGCAAACTATTGGATATAGAGTTCAAAACCACAGCTATAAGATTACTTAAGAATCTTCTAGAAACCTCTGAGGAACTTAGTGGGACCTTCAAGGATCTTAGTGAGAATGCCAAAGAAATGGAAAAAGGATCAGCCAGAAATCAAGCTGACTGAAATACAGAATACTATATCAGATTCAACAGTACACTAGAGGATCCTGAGAACCAAGTCAATGATTTAAAATATAAGGAAGCAAAAAACAGCCAACCAGAAGAGCAAAAAAGAATCCAAAAATATGAAGATAGTGTAAGGAGCCTCTGGGACAACTTCAAGCATTCCAACATCTAAATTATGGGGGTGCCAGAAGAAGAGGAGAGCAATATATTAAAAACCTATTTGAAGAAATAATAACAGAACACTTCCCCTACCTGGTACACAGAGATCCCCAAATAAGAGGAATCCAAAGAGGACCACACCAAGACACACCATAATTAAAATGTCAAGGGCAAAAGAGTAAGAGAGAATCTTAAAACCATCAAGAGAAAAACAGTTTGTTACCTACGAGGGAGTGCCTATATGACTGTCAGCTGATTTCTCAACAGAAACCATGCAGGCCATAAAGGAGTGGCAAGAAATATTCAAAGTGATGAATAGCAAGTTCCTACAGCCAAGATTACTCTACCCAGCAAAGGTATCATTGAGAATTGAAGGTCAGATAAAGGGCTTCACATACAAGAAAAAGCTAAAGGAGTTCATCACCACCAAATCAATATTATATGAAATGTTGAAGGATATTCTTTAAGAAGAGGAAGAAGAAGAAAAAGGTAAAGATAAAAAATTATGAACAACAAAGTGACAACAAATACATATCTATCAACAAATGAATCTAAAAATCAAATGAATAAAAAATCTGATGAACAAAATAAACTGATGAATGGAACAGAATCAGGGGCATGGAGATTGAAAATACTCAGAGGGAAGGGGATGTAGAGGGGGTGGGAAGAGATTAGACAAAGATCTTATATGCACGTATGCATTACCTATGGACATAGACAATAGGGTGGCGAGGGTCTGGGGTGGGAACCAGGTAAAGGGGAGCTATGGGGGGAAAAAAGAGGGACATCTGTAATAATATCAACAATAAAGATAAAAAAAGAAAAGGAAAACAAAGGAAAAGATAAACAAATGGGAATACATTAAAACAAAAAGCTTCTGCACAGCAAAAGAAATAACCATCAAATTGAAAAGGGAATCCACTGTATGGGAGAACATATTTGCCAATGATACATTTGATAAGGGGTTAATATCCAAAATATATAAAGTACTCGTACAACTCAAAAGAAAGACAAAGAACCCAGTCAAAAAATGAGCAGAAGACCTACAAGGTGTTCCGGTTAATAATGCAGATTTTTTTTCAATAGATGGAGTTAAATATATGTTGATATATATTTGATTTGATATGTATGCTATTTTGTTGTATTGACAACAAGCTTCAAAACTTCATATGTCGCCCTAACTGGTTTGCCTCAGTGGATAGAGCGTCAGCCTGCAGACTCAAAGGTCCCAGGTTCGATTCCAGTCAGGGACATGTACCTTGGTTGCAGTCACATCCCCAGTTGGAGACGAGGCAGCTGATCAATGTTTCTCTCTTATTGATGTTTCTGACTCTGTCCCTCTCCCTTCCTCTCTGTGAAAAATCAATCTACTCTATAAAAGCGAAATATTAAAATTAACCGTTTCTCCGAGACAGGGTAAGCCACGCCCACCAGCCAATCAGAGCGGCTGTATGCAAATTAGCCCAGCCAACATGGCGGCCGCCACTCACGGACCTGAGTAAACAGCCCTTTCCATTGCGGCAGGAGCGAAAGTGAAGCTTCGCCCCTCAGCTCAGCTCCGATT